>PVJD01000568.1:0-298754 GCA_004026545.1 Mormoops blainvillei | reverse complement strand
TCCGCAGTGCTTGGATGCAAACAAGAAGCTTTCACCCCAGCTAAAAACCAACAAACACTATGATGACAGTCTTTGGACTTCATAACTGTCTGACCTCACAACTCCGATGTGGAGCCCTAACTTGTAACTAGCTCTTCTCCGTATTGAGGAATGACCTTTTGAGCCTTTAATGCTGCTGAATCCTGGCACCACCTAAACATAAATAAACAAAAGGCATTTCCCAAGAGAGAGACTCCGTGGTTTCCAGGAGCTTAATTTCATAAGCTGTTTTGCCTACTCCTTTATAAAAGATGCTGACCCACAAAATGATTCTGGATTGAGAGCCTGGGAGAACAATGGAAGTTTGTATGTGAACCTTTATGGGACATTTCTTACCCAATTAACTTAAAGATGGGATTAAATGTTTTTCGCTTTTGTCTGTGAGCACTTTATGTTAAATAACGTTTCACAACACTCATTGTAGAGAAATTCTAGGTGTATGGTAGAAGACAGAAATTACAAAAACTAAAGAGGAATTAGGAAGCAAAAGCTGGGTAGGGCTTTAGTTTCTATCTAGACTTGCCCAGTCTCCTAGTCCCACGGCTCAGAAAACTAGGCCTAGAACTGGCTCAGCTCCCACTACAGGCCATGCTCTACACTATCTTTTTTGTTAATCTTCTTCATGATTTTCAAGATAGGGAGCTGGACTTATAAGCAAAATTAGAAGTGAGGAAATTTCTCTTTGGCCTCCTTTCTGCTCCCCTTTCTGAACACCTTGCCCCTCCTCCCCCTACTTTTCTATCTGTACCAATCTGAAAGCTCAGTTATACCTTTAGATAAACTCTTATTACAGATCTCAGCCTACCTAAATTTCTAGAGAGAAAGCTTTCATAACTTCCTGGCCTAACTTCCAAATATCTTAAGGCAGAATCATGTAGTTTTTACCACTATGAAGTTTGGAGCTGGCCAAGTTTTCCTAAGTTAAAATATTGGCTTCAGTTCTTTTCTGTGGAGATTTGAACAAGTTACAAATAACCTCTTTGCCTCAGTTTCCTCAACTATAAACTTTTCTTTTGGTGTTACATGGGTTAATATACATGTGGTTGGCACTTGTGTGTTCGCTAATGTTATTAAAAACTTGCTCACTAATGTAACCTCCAGTGATCAGCATACAGCTTGCACATAATAGAGGCTTAATAAAGTATCTGTTAGTCATTGAATACTGAAATCAGCTTTTTTCCTAATGGATTATTCAAGTTTCTCATGCTTTAGTGATGATTCTCCCTGGCAACATAAAATATTCTTTACCACCAGTCTGCATGTTGCCTCTTTAATGTGGAAAATCACATTAACTTTGGTAAGCCCCTAGAGTACCATCCTCTGCTTTGAAAGACTTTCTTAACTGCCTCCTTCACATTCCCACTCCAAGGGTGCAGCCTTGGTTGGCGCTGTGGTCACCAGGAAGAGGTATGCAAGGTGCCTGCAAAGGGGCTTTTGTCTCCTTGTCTTGCCCTTTATGTCCGTATTAACCTGAGACCGCTCCCCGCCACCATGTCCTTTCTGGAACAAAGCAAAGTCTAAATAAACAAAATGTCAAATGAAGTTTTTCTGTCCTTCTACGGACTTTTCTGGCTTCCCAGTTACTTTGAAATATGATATTATCCTCCAGGGCTGAGATGTGTTGATTTGGACATTTCCTGAGTGGATTTTTGCCCCGCCCCATTTCATCTAAATCACTAGAAATGGGTCTAGGATAGTATCTCATCCTTCTTAACCTCATGTATTAGAAACTGGTATCATAGGCTGAATTGTGTCTCCCCCAAAATTCATATGTTGAATCCAAACCTATAGTACCCCATTTTGTAATGGTATTTGGAGATGGGGCCTTTAAGGAAATACTTAAATTAAAATGAGGTCATACAGGTGAGCCCTAGTCCTACATGACTGGTGCCCTTATAAAAAGACAGAATTGGACACAGATACAGAAAGAGGGAGGAGGTCATCTACAAGACACGGAGAGAGAAGCCTCAGGAGAAACCAAACCTGAGGACACCTTGATCTTGGACTTCTAGTCTCCAGAACTGTGAGAAAATAAAATTCTGTTGTTTAAGCCCCTAGTCTGTAGCACTTTATCATGGCAACTCTAACAAACTGATGTAACTGGGAACCAAAGAGACTTGCTTCGTGCATCACTATACTTAGGGTTATCGGGAGCTCTTCTTAGCCAAGGGGCCTTGCAAAGGGCATTAGGGGGTATAGCTTATAGTTTTCCAGAATAGAATAATAGAGGGAACCCTTCTGCCCACAACCTGACGGGTACTCAGGGTTACTTATGCAGTAAAGTCAGGCAGTACCACAACTTCTCACTAGAGTATGTCAGAAAGGTAATTACCAGCAAGTGCTCTGTATTTCAACATCACCCACCACTCTGTGCACAGCTCCACGAAAAAGAACAATTCTAGGAGTCCTTGCAAAAAGCTCTGCTCCTGCAGAATTGTCTGTAAGATTCTCTGCAAGGTTATTTCTCCTTGCTTATTTCCACTGCAAAACTGAAGATGCTTTTTCCTATTCTGGAAAAACCTCCCAAGTCATTATTTCTCACTGAGCAAAAGGTTAACGTGTTATCATTAGCATGCCTGTTGAGTGTGCTCTATACCAGACTCACCCCTAGAATTCACATGGTGAGCTGGCTTTTAGAATGTTGCAAAGCATTTCTGGAACTCCTATTTCTTCTTTGCTACACCCTCCACTTACTCCTACCTTGACCCACAGTCATTGATAGGTCCTGGAGACAATGAAATTATCCTTCAATAACTGGTGCCACCTTTGCTCTGTTCAACTCTAACCTGCAAGGCCTCAGTCCTATAAAAAAAAAAATATATATATATATATATTTATAATAAATAGGCCCTAGTGGGAAGGTGTCCAGGCTTCCTAAAATACTTAATATTTTTCAATATTTCCAATTTCATGCATCTGAAATTCTTCATGATGATGTTTATGAAATTATTGATACAGAGCAGATGATATTACATAATCTATAGGCTCAAAGTTACAACATGTAACTCTCTTTATTTCCCCATAACCGATTTCTGTTTCTAGCTTCCCCTCCTGCATGATAGCAGAAAACTGAATCTATTTATTTCAAAGACAACTCAGGCATATCAATGACTTTTCAACCATTTCAAGTTTAAAATTCAATCAATGCAGCTTTGAGCTGTTCCCCTTTTTCCAGGTGGATCCATGCAAAAGGGACTCTAACCTCTTGGACCTTGCTCGACCCTACACTGGCAGATGCTGAGATAAGACCCGCCCGGTCCAGGCTCCTGCAGTCATTCCTCCCTTTGGCCAGGCCATACCTAAGTAACCCTGGCCATCCTGGTTAGGTTTTGATTGAGCCACATGCCAGCTTCTTCCTCAAACCCCAAGGTCGTTTTGGTTCCTGGATGAGCCTTTTGAGCAGCACCGTGGCTTTGGGAAGCGCCCAGTGGGGGACGCCCAGCCTGGTCCTCTCCTCTTGGACATTTTCCACTTGGCCGGTACTCTCTCCCCCAGCTGGTGTCATGCAGAAGTAAACCAGAACCACGCATGTTTCCCAGGTTTCACGGGAAGGGGCCTAGACTCCATAAAAGTTTTCCAGGAAAAACTATCTTCTCCCACCGCTCCCAGCTCCACCTTTCATCAGGAGAGAGCAGGGTGCCTGGCTTTAGGCTTTAACTCTTCCTTCATGAACTGTGCGCTTTCTCCGCCCATCCTCCCCTTCTCCCGCCACTGGGGACAGAAGGGGCATGAGGTCCTTATTATATATTTTTTCAAAATGTGTACCTTGTCAGCACTAACCGAAGGAGCAATACTTTATTTTGAGTTCTTCTTGTGATAGATGGCCCTGCTCCCTTAGGTAATTCACCCTCAGATCCCAGAATGGGGAAGGTTTGTGCGTTTGAAAATAAATGGAGGTAGGAATATACTAACCAATTCTTCTGTCCGTCTGTGTTTTAAAACTGGATAGTTTTCAAGGGAATGCTTCTCTGCCTTTTTTACTGAAAGCTTGTGATCCGTTTGCAAAGTTTCATTTTAACCTAAAGAGGCACCGTACATACCAAAATGCTACAAAGTTATTAATAATATTTGAGAGGAGGACACAATGAGTTTCTGCTACATTTGATTCAATTTTCAAAACACTTGACAGTTGGAAGTGGATGGAACAACGACCAACACTGAGCCAAGGAAATTCATTTCAAAGCTTCATTACACAAACACTGGTTTTTGAAAGTGTTGACACATGCACTCTCTTTATCAGGCTGTTTTGGTAACCGCAGCAGAAAGGGGGAAACGCATGAACGTGCTCAGTCCTGCCAAGCCTCTTTCTTCACCTGACATACTTGCGTTTTTCGTATACCCTTCTCCATACTTTCACATGTTTATACGCCCACTTTAGTAGTAGTCTGCATCAGCTCCAATTCTTAGCGTTAAAGAAACAAACAACAAACAGACTTTCAAAACCAGCTATGTTGTATGGAGTGCTTTAAAAAGTTCACATGCCTTTTGAAGGTAGATTAATTTTATTAAAATGGAATTCCTGCCAATTATCAAATTCAGTCATTTTTCATTAAGACAACATTTTATATTAAACTTTAAAAAATCTGATTTGAACTTCAAAATAAAAAAGAACTTTTCAGCTTGGGGGTGTGTGTGTGTGTGGATGCACAGAAAAAAAGAGAGTGAGTGAGGGCGTGCATCATATACCTTTTAGGAATATATAGCAGAAGAAGAAAGCTAGCAAATGCAGAATTTTCTACTTGTCTGAGTTATAAAAAGGAAATACAATAATCAGCACTAACATTTGAGTCTCCTCAGCCAAGAGAAGAACCCAATTTAAGAGGAAAACAAAATGAACAAAAACCTCATATTTTGGTGTAGATTTATCTTTATGTATATTATTTGTTTATTCATTCATTCATTCATTCATTTATTTATTCACATATCCATCATTGCCTATTTCTTCATTGCCTGTTGTTCCTTGGTGGTTAGGAAAACAAGAAGAGAGAGATGCAGAGTTAGATATTATCGGTTATTTCAGCCGGTGGCCCTGTCCAATAAGACCGGGCAACACTGAGGGTCCTGGATAAAGTTGGAAATGTGACTGGACAGAAGATATCATGTAGGATGCAAGAGAATCAGGATGCCAGACTGGTTGGTGGGTGTAGTAACAGATTGTCATTGGACGGCAGACAAAAACCAGAGAAGAGATGCAGAATTCAGTTAGCTATCATTGTCACATCAGTGAGTGCTGCAGTCCCAGCAATAGGAAGAACATGAAAATGATCCAGACTTCTATTAAGTGCAAAGGCATGGGGCAGGAACTTTGTCTTTGTTGAATTGGGTTGATCATTGTTTCCTGGGTGGATGAACGTCTTTTAGCCATAGCAGGGTATAAAATTAAGTGAAGAAACACTAAAAAGAAAAAACAACAGCAAACCTTCCCCAAACCCTCATATTATCAATATTTCTATGTTAAGAAATTATCTGTGAATATTTATGTATTAAATATATAAATGTAATCCAATAGGATTAGATTCACTTAACAAAATTTGCAAATAATCATCATAAAAGTCGCTTTCAATAGTGATTATTAAAATTTGCTAAATAGAGGATGAACTAAAAATTGAATAATCCAATATTAACTTTTAGGACAGAAGTCAGCTCTGAATAATCTTTCCTCTGCACAAAAACATCCTTAAGGACACTAAACCATTTGTTGACCCATACAACTCAGGGGTGATGGTGGTAGTGGGGGACCATCACTAAGATCTGAGTCAGAAAACAAAGTATATAAAGATGTCCCATATAGGCGAGTTCTTTTAAAGTTGTTAATAAAGTTACATTCTACAAAATGAATCGTACTTCCTATTTATAGCATCAGCACTGTTCTCATGATATCTGCATTCCAGGATTTAAAAGTTTGCCTTTTGTTTGGCTACTTGCACTGCTTTCTAACATTCCTAACAAGTGACATCCCCAAATCCTCAAATTACTCAAGTTCTGTGTTCAAGTTCACAGTTTTATTAACTTCGTGTTCTGTAAGACTTTTTACTTAAGATGAGAACATATTTCCCAGGATTCTGAATAATTTTGTAATTAAAGGTGAAGACTTCTAAAAATAGTGCAAAAAGAGAAATGGGGTACCATCCACTGCTCCCTAAATCTTAGGATAAAAAACAAGAAGCTGCATTCTGAGTCAGTATTGTTAAGGTTAAGAGTCTGACTATCTAGATACTTCGTGCTCCCACCCACAGAAAGGGCAATGTTAGAGTAAACCTGGGGCCTTAAGTCTTATGGGGACTGCAGAGCACCGACACCTGTTAATGTCACAGGCTGTCAGTATGGTCACTCTCCAACTATCCTAGGGATGGATCTAAATGTGCTGTGGTAGGTTCCGGATTTGATCTGGGCCACAGAGAACATATTCCTTATTTTACAATGTGAGCACACGGAAGAGCTCTACAATTCTCCCAGGAGGATGGTCAGAAATTTTAGGCATAAAGTCTAACTGGGTCAGAGTTTATATCTCCTTATGTTTGGCTTTGCTCAACTAATTGTATTTGTGCCATGATTGCTTTAAACATACCTAAAAGTAATACCATCTCTCTGAGCTGTATAAAGTAATTATGCAAATGTGAACAGGTGATTGAAAACATTCATTTTCAACTAATTTGTAAAATTAAAAGATTTGTGAAAGACACTGCCAAAAATGTAAAGACTAATTTGTTTAAAATGAATAAAAAAGAATTCAAGTGAGAAAATTTTAAAATAGTGCAGCATTATTCACAATAGCAAAGGTATGGAAATAACCAGAGTTTCTGTGGCTAGATGAATGGGTAAAGAAAATGAGACATATGACACACCCACACACACATATAAACTTCAGCCTTAAAAAAGAAGGAAACCCTATCATTCCTGACAACATGGATGAACCTGGAGGGCACTATGCTAAAGTGAAATGAGCCAGATGGAGAAAGACAAATACTGCATGGCATCACTTATATGCAGAATTTTTAAAACTGTCAAACACATAGAAACAGAGAGTAGAAAAGTGGTTGCCAGGGACTGAGGGTTGGGAAAAATGGGGAGAGGTTGATGAAAGGGTACAAACTTTCAAATATAAGATGAGCAATTTCTGAGGATCTAATATATAACATGGTGCTTCTAGTTGATAGCATCTTTTTGTATAACTGAAATTTGCTAAGAGAGTAGTAAAACTTAAATGTTCTTTCCAAAAAAAAAAAAAGGAACAATGCGAGGTGATAGATGTATTAATTAACTCAGAGGGGGAATCATTTCACAATGTACACATATATCAAATCATCACATTGTATACACTAAATGTCTTATAATTTTATTTGTCAATTATACCCAAATATAGCTGAAAATAATAATAGTAGATGGTGCATCTGTTCAGTAATGATTTGTTGTTTACATGAAAAATTTTTTTTTGGACTGACCAGTTCTTTATCAAACTATTTTGATCAAATGGTCTGCTACACAAAATGCAGATGGAGGCATATAAGGCAGGAATATAGAAACAGCAACAGATTTTTTTAAAGCGTCATCTAAGCCTTGACCTAAGGCTAATGGGACCCTTGGTGGGTGTGCTTATGTTGGGAGAAAGGGGAAGTGGATAAAGGGAAAATAGTGTTGGCTAGGACTCACTAATCCTTCCAGGTCCTCTAATTGTGATCTTGGTGGCATGACTTTGCCTGATTATATTGAAGCTCCTATAGCCCTCTAGCATCACTAATACCCCATGCTCCAAGCAACTTTTCTTCGTTGTCAGTTGTTCTGTGTTCTCTATGAAAAAAGCTGAGTCAGGGAGAGGAAGATTTGCTCAGTACTCAAAACACAGCAGCAGCAGAAATGGTTCATAGCTTCCCTGCCTTCTAACAGTAAAAATCCAATATATATTTTTTTAATCCTTACCCAAGGCTATGTTTATTGATTTGAGGGAGAGAGAGAGAAACATCGATTGACCGGGGATCGAAACCACAACCGAGGTATGTGCCCTGACTGGGGATTGAATCCGCAACTTCCTCACCATTTTGTCTGAATCTTCTTGAAACAGTCTTCCATCTCCTCACTGAGCCACCTACTCACTCCGCAGTCTGCTGCCGCATGGCTTCCTTCCATCACCCTGCTAAATGGCTCTCGCAAATACCACCAGCCCTTCTGATGCTGCCTGCAAGGGACACTTTTGAATCTTTTTGCTACTTGAGGTCTCAACAGGATTTCACTCTGAGGGCTACTTCTCCCTGTAATTCAAGATCTGGTTCGTTTCCAGGACTCATCTCTGTGGGGATATTTTTACACTTTTCTGACTCCACCTTTTCCAGTCTCTTTTGAAACTCCTGGTTTTTTGCCCCCTCTCTTGTCTAGGTCCACCCTCTTCAAGGGTGTGCCTCTTAAGCGCTAGACCTGGGTGGGTGGGCGTATACACAGAGAGAATAAGATAATAGTAATGAAATAATTTCTTTAGTTCAGAGCAAAGACAGAATCACTCACAGGAGGGGTGGGGCGTGGTCAGGGAAAGCTTCAGAGGGAGGTGAGGGGAAGAGTAGGTGTTCACAAACAGAAAGGAAAGGAAGCAGAGGAAACATCCCCAGGGCAATGCCATACTGATAGGCAGAAGTAGAGGCGCAGGAGTCAAACTCTGAGCAACTCAAGCTGCAGGAGTGTTCCATTCCTGTATTTCAATGTTCTCAACCAGGGTGACTGTGTGCCCCCAGGGGACATGCGGTAACGTCTGAAGACATTTCATTTGGTACAAAGTGGGAATTGCTACTAGCATCTAGTGGATGGAGGCCAAGGGTACTATTGTTAAACATCCCACAGGATGTACCCGCTCTGTGCAGGGTGTACCAACCCCCACCCTTGCACCAAAGAATTATTCACCAGAAAATGTTAATAATGCTGACTTTGAGAAATCATGGTCTATTTTACCTCTCGTCTGGGGATTCTGGCTGTAGGACAAAACTCTGCAATTTTTTGGACCTGGCCATAGGCAATTAGTTTTGGTTGGCAGGCCTCACAAGGGGTAGGGTCTGCCCTACCCATGCTACGCTTGGTACGTAGCCAGGGCACTGCACTTTTCTGCAGTCAAGGCCTCAGAAACAGCACCCACCCCACTCCCTGCTCCCCGACCCCCACCCCCACCGTGCTCTTACGTATGTCTGTAGGCCAGGCCTAGGCTGCTCCATCCCCAGGCCTCTTTTGTGAGGAAGTGCCTCAGATGGGGAGTTTCTCAGGGCATCTGCCAAGATCACCTTGTTTGGGGGCCTCGAAGATGCTTTCCTCCTTTCTGATTCAGTATTTAGTAACTTTCTACTACTGCGCTCCCCCTGCGCCCCCCTGGCCCCCAGGTCCTGGCAGCTCAGCTCTTTCCAACTGGACTCGAGACATAATCACATCATGCAACAATTTTTTTGTTTGTTTTTGAATCTAGTAGGCTATTAATTTTAGAATTCAGTGAACAAAAGAGTGTGTCAGTCTTCCAGATGACAAACGCAAAGAGAGGTAATTCACAGTGGGTGTAAGGAACTTTGTGGACAGCGTGGTCAAGAAGTGTAACTGGGGCCACTGTAAACTCCTCCATTTAGAAGAGTAACTTACAAGTGTGGAGTTGACTAGCAGTTGTAGGGATCGGCACACTGAAGGGTCATGATTCCCTGATATTTAGAACCCTGCAGGTTATAATCCGATTGTATTCTGGCTGCACAGGTCACCTGGAGTCTCCAGCTCAGTTCTTGGCATGCCGTAAAACGTTATTTACTTAAATGTGTGATTAAAGGCATTTCAATGTGTAATCATGCATGTACATGACACAGAACTTCATGAGGACATGTGCTGGCAACTCTCCTTTCATCTCAGGCCCCTGTCTCCCATTTTCCCTCTCCAGGGGCAATTACTGTGTACACATCATTCTTTAGGGTGGTCGCTGACAAGCTGGAATGTGTCCAAGGAAACGATTGGGTAAATTAAGGATGCTTGTCATGGAGAAGAGTCTTCTCAACATGGTGGAGAATGAGGTGACGTGAAGAATTCTCAGGAAGAGAGACCAGGACAGTGGATTTTCTATGGCTCTAATGGAACAGAAGCTTCCAGTCCCCCTACTTGCATGGACCTCTTCAAAGCCTTCAACTTAATTTCACATTCATAATTGTTATTCTTCTTGTCTGAAAAAGAGCCTCCCAAATTGAATATGATTAGCTCCACTAATTCCCGATCCACCCCTGAGCTAGAATTAGTCTACGGAACCCCTGGGGACAAAACCAGGACTAATGGTAGAAAGTTACAATGAGGCGAATGTTGCTCAGATCTGGAAATTCTCCCACTTAAACGTTGTTACAAATCAGAATTGACTTCAGAAAACTCATGACCACATCATTGGAAACCTTAAATGGAGATGAATGATTGTGTGCAGGGGTGTTGGAAGAGGAAGTTATGATGTCTTCCAACTCCAGGAATCAAAGTCTCCGAGATAAGCTATAGATCACTGAGAAGTTATTTTTTTTTTGGCTAAAAATTACAGCAGGCACCCCAAGTCCAGACATGTATTAGTTTGCCACCTTTTAAAAAAATTACTATATTACAATTAAATAATAAAAATATATATTCAAAGGCACTTAATATTTCAGAAGGGACTTTCTCAAACATATTCAAACCTGTAGGAAGTTACAGAAATTAGTTTGCAATAGACTCCTAATCTTGTACTTCTCTAGCCATGCTCTCAGACACTGGATTCCTTGCTCAAAACCAGTCAGAGGCATTGTTATAGTCTTTCTATAAACCCTCCAGTGAGTGAGAAGTAGCTACTCAACCCACCATCCCAGTAAATGTTATTGCTGCTGTGACAGTTAAGTGCAGTGACCACTTGGCTCTTCAAGGTAAGTTAGTAGATGCTTTATCATAATGAACTATTGGTGATAATCTGACTAATAGTGATGCCACCATATACTGTAGATTGCAAGTGTTCCATTTCCCACTGGCGAAGAGTTTAGCACTACCTTCAAGACCAAAAACACATCCATATCAATCCCGTAATCTGACCTTTGAGAACTGGTTTCCTTGGACCACTTACACCTACTAGGACATCAATCATGATCTAGTCAGGACAACAGAAACAACCTTAGGTATTTAAACAGAATTGCGCATAAAGAATCGGTTAAGCAGGTAAAAAGGAAAAAACAGAAAATGAAGGCAGCAAAGATAATAAGGTCAGGAAGCAGCTCCCAACATTAGGGCTGGGGAAATAAGGCAGAGGCTTGCGTTGCCAGAGCCCGCCAGCCGGGAGGGGCTCCGTGGGCCGGAAGCCAGGCCTCAGTGAGGGCTGCTGTGCTGGTGCAGCAAAGGCTCAGAAGAGGGGCCTGGAGAGGGGGCTGCTGCTTGCTGATCCTGCCACCTCTGCAAGGGACTGGCAGGCTGCTTCCGGGGTGTGGAAAAGAGCTGGATGTTTGCCATAGTGATGCGGACAAGAACGGCAGGAAAGCAGGTCCCCTCTCCCTCCTCCAACCTTCCAGTCTTTGCAGAGTCTTAACATCAAACAGCAGAGAGAACTGTGGCACTGAACTTGGAGGCAAAAAATAGCTTAATAGCCAGCACGGCCTCCAGGCCTGCAAGAGAATGCCCAGATCCTTAGAGTGGCTTCCACAGCCCTCACCGTCTGGCCTGCTGGCCAGGCTGGCCCTCTCTCTGTATCTGGGAAGTCTTGTTTCCCACGAGGAAACCTCCTCCCATCTCTCAAGTAGAGCTGACAATGCCTTCCTCCATTCTACTCCACTGTACCTGCCCAGGTAACTAGGAAAGCACTGGGAGCACTTCTCATTTATTCATCAACATGTATGTTTTCCCTGGTAAAATGTCCAAGCCCCTTGATGGAAAAGGATGTGTTCTCATTATTGTATCTCCAAAACCAAAGCGATGCTATGGTTAGAACATAGTCAGTACTTACAAAACATTTGTTGAATGAATAATAATGACTTAAGTATTTGCCCAATTATGACACTGATATTCTAATTGTAAGAGGTCTTATAGAACATTAATATATAAATCAAAACTCTTTAAAGGAAGGTGAAGCATACTGGACTTAAATTTTTTCCAAGTCTATAGAAAACCCTAATAAAACATCCATTTAGTAACCAAATATACCGGGGAGCCTTTCAGTAAGCCTTGTTCCCTGGGAGCCTCAACGCCTCTGCATGAGAAGGCTAACACACAAAGAAAATACTTGCAATCTGAGAGTAGGAAGTATATTTATATATGGAGGGTTTATTCCCATAGACGTTCTTTGGGAAAGATGGTTATTCTTTCACAGAAGATAGAAACAGCCAAATAATACCAAATTTCCTGCCAGGAAGGCAGAGCAGTCCAATGCGGGGACGCTTCTCCTTCCCGAAGCAGGGCGTCGCCCCTCTCACAGCTGTTCCCCACAGCTGTTCCCCGGGGGAAATGAAGGGCACGAGTGAGGTCTTTGGGCTCATGATTAGCCCAGTGACAACCTTGAAGTCTAAAATAATATTGATTTATCATTTGAAAGGCTCATTATTCAAGAGGCTTTAAAGAGAAGGAGGCTGATATTTTGCCCACTAAGGGGCCAGGAGGACCGGGCAGTTCAGGTCTCTTCGGGATGAGGCAGAGGAAGAAGTAGAGCTGTCCTCATGCTTGATCACAATGGGGTAGTGTGGTGACAGAGTTGGGCTGTTTTGAATACAGTAGCTTCTGGTCACAGCCCAAAGCAGATGTGACCAGGGGCAAGACTGACTGTGTACACAGCCTGTTCTCTGGGCCATGATTCCCAGCTGGAAACTGGTTTGTCCCCAATGACATTAACACCTCCACCAGGGCAATATGGATAACTCTGTGAGATTTTCATTCAGCTGAATGTATCTCATGTTTAAAATTGTCCTTAGTCTAAGTCATGTCCGTTCTGTGTTTGGGTGTCAAAATGTTATTTCTGTAATAAAATAATTGTTATGGGAGAGGGCATGATTTTATTTTTGTTTTTGTTTTTCTGCTTATTTGGCCATATAAATGGTTGACAAGTCTATGTAGGTCTTCAAAACAATATTTTTGAGGCATTGCCAGGGTATGGGATCTAGAGGTCTGGGAACTATGGTAAAGGGCACAGGATATTCCGAGGGGCTCCCCCCGAGGCTTTCCTTAACCAAGACGGGGAGGGCTAGAGGGGTGGTACGTCATCCTTGCCTGATCAAGAAAGGAAAAGCAAGTCATTGGTGAGAATCCCCAGAACTTCTAAGACTCAATGAGCTCTTCCAAGGACTGAACAGGGAAATCTCTATCTTTGATAATGCCATTTTAGGGGAAAAAAATCTCATTAGAAAACACTATTTTTATGTAAACATTCCAAAAATTATATTTGTGAGATTAAAAAAAAATCATGTGTTAGGAGAAAAGAGGCTTGGTCTTTTCTGTGGCACAAGCAACTGCATCTCCTTTATTTTTCTAAACTGAATTGTAGAGCCCTGTCAACTGAGTGGTGGAGGGGGCATTATGTTATTCAACCTTTATGTTTAGTTTACAAGTCTTGCTAAATGATTCAAACACCTAATAATGTTAAAAAAGCAAAAGACAACATTTCCTTATTCTTTAAACAATGCTCAATTTGTGTATGAATTTAAGAGATTAAATTTCCCTCCCCCTCAAAAAAAATTTCCCCAGCAACAGTACAGCCATACCTTGGAGCTATTTCAGGTTTGGTTCCAGGCCACTGCAATAAATCAAGTTTGACAGTGTAACAAGTCATAATCTTTTTGCTGGTCGGGGGGGGTCTTGCCATCAATTTGTCAAACATACAACATCTGTGAAAAACAATAAAATGATGTATACTTGCACTTCCAAACTTTATTAGATTACCTTAGTTCAAGCTATAATTATGAATGTAATATTTGATTCCTTCAAACACTTCAAATACATAACTAGGTGCTTTTATAATTCTTATGGACAAAATTCCCCTTCTTACTTAAGTGCTCTGCTCAGTCAGAAATCAAAACCCAACAAATCGCCCTGGCTGGATAGCTCAGTTGGTTGGAGCGTCATTCCAATATACCAAAGTTGTAGGTTTGATCCCTGGTCAGGACACATGCAAGAATCAACAAATGAATGCATAAATAAATAGAACAACAAAACTCTCTCTCTCTCTCTCTCTCCCCCTTCTCTTTCTCTCTAAGGATAAGCCCTGGCTGGTGTGGCTCAGTTGGTTAGAGCTTGGTCCTGTGAAACGAAGGGTCATGGGTTTGATTCCCAGTTGGGGGTTCATACAAGAGGCAGCCAATTGGTCATCAATGCTTCTCTCCCTCTTTTTCTCCCTTCCCCCTCTTTAAAATCAATGAGCATGTTCTCAGGTGAGGATAAAAACTTAAAAAATAAAAAAATTTTTAAAAGTTAAAAAGACAACAAATCATGTTCCTTAACCCTATCGTACACCTAACAGCAGCCAAAACAAATATAAAACAGAACAACAAGTCTAAAACTTGCCATCATAACTGTACAAACACAACTTACACAAGTCCCGTAAAATATGGGCATGATTCCCTTCTTCTGATCTGTTTGTGGTTAGCACATCTGCCTGGTTTCCTAACCACACACATGCCTGCAGGACAGCAGCAGCCTGCCCTCTGTTCCTTGCCCACAGGTTTCATTTTATTTTTTAAAAAGACTTTTTATTGAAGTTCATATATATCAGGGAAGTACCTATACCCTAAACACAGAACTCACTGAATTTTCACAAACTGAACGTAACTGTGTAATTAGCCTCAGCTTAAAAAGTAAGGTTTTATTTTAATAATGTCAGTGTAAGAAGCATCCAAACCTGTAGCAAATGTTTATGAGTTTGAGCCAAACTGATGAAAATTACTGGGAAGCAAAAAAACTCAAGAAATTGAGAAAATATTCCTAAGAAGAACAGCCTTGCAGCTTATTTTATAAATTAGAATAAAAAAAATAGAATCAAAGGAGGAGGCCTGGGAGCATTACATAAAATCCGCTGGTGGTGGAGTAGGGGTGGGAGAAAGCAAAGCAGGGAAATTTCGGGGGCTGGATGAAAAGCAGAGTGGAGAGGCACACCCTTCTTTTACATTGGCGATACGGAATAGTTATCAACGAACCTTTGCAGCTCATGGAGACGGTATGTGGGGAATAAGATAACAATGAGGGGCTCTGTGGTCTTCTGCTTTGGTGAAGGGTGTTGTGTCCTGAGGGGTCTTGAAAAGGACATTCCTCTGACATTTCAAAGTTTTATTATCATAGATGCAAGAAGATAATAACAGATGGGCTCAGTTAAGATGACCTTGGTTAAGGAAGCCACAGGCCTAGGACGTGACTACTCACCATGACCAGCTTTTAGTTAGGAATTTTTATGTTCAGACCATCCTATGTGGTTACTTTCAGTCTCTGAGTTTGTAAGGCCCACTATGCAGGCCTCCCCTTAACTTGCCAGGTTTAATATGCAGCCCGTTTTTCATCCATAATAATGTGAATGATTTTGCATGACATGAAATACAAAAGGTCAAAAAAGCTTATGAAATGAACCTTCCTTCCAACTCATTTTCCAGTCACCCTCTTCTCCAATGGGTTTTAAATCAAACAGACTTAAATCTTGGCTTGGTGGTTTCGGTGGTGGTAGAGCATGTGTGTGTGTGGGGGGGAGGCAGGGAAGGCAGCTAGAAAGTTCTTTGTGAGAACCAAGGAGTTTGTCCCAGGGGTGCTGGCTAGCCTGGGCTCTCCAGGGGCAGCAGCAGAGGAGAAGAGCCCAAGGCCACAGCCCCGACCAGCCAGCTGATACCAGGGTCCTTGGTGGGTAACAGGTTGGGGGCAGGGGACACAGGCACAAGGCTTCTGAGCCGTTGGTCGCTAAGGAGGAAGCCTCCAGGAGACTGGTCCAAAGGAGGGCACCAGGCCATTGTCAATGCTGGGGAAGGGGAGGACAAGGGGCCCAGGAGGAGAAGAGGGGTGGCCTTTCCCTGGGAGAGCATGATCGGCAAGCAGTATGGGCCAGAGGTCTGGGAGGAAGAGAGCTGGGCCTGGTGGAGGCTGCACCTCCAGGAATGGTCCTTTCCCCAGGATCTGGGGTCAGTTCCCCCTCCGACCTGCCAGGCCCCAGAGTAGGGGTGGGAAGGGTGGGAGGTGGGGTGGGCAGGAGCTGGGCAGGAGTGAGGCTGCCCCCACCTGCCCCACAGCACTTTTATTTGGGGTTCTCCAGGAGGGGAGATTGAAAAATAGCCTGGCTGATATGTGGAGAGCCATATAAAGTGCTGCTTTTTGTGGAAGATGATGAATACCTGCTCAAGTGCAAGCCTGAGGACTGAGTGGGGAGGATACAGAGAGAGCTGTGGGCTCCTGAACTGGCAAGGCACTACCCGCAATGGGGCAAAGGAACCAAGGCTTGTGCCCTGCCCAGCGCTGGTGTTTGTTCTTAAGCTCAGTGAAGGCATTTCATTTTAAAGATAAAACAGAAAAGAGAATTTTCAATGAAGGGATTTTTTTCCCCTTGAAGAGTGTACACTTTTACTTGGGTCATCTTTTGGTCTTCCCGTTGTTAATAATGAAATTCAAAAGAATTATCTCTCTCTTTTTTTTTTAAATGCAGGTTTTATTTATTTATTTTTAGACAGAGGGAAGGAGGGAGAAAGAGAGGGAGAGAAACATCAATGTATGGTTGCCTCTCGTGCAACCCCTACTGGGGACCTGGCACGCAACCCAGGCATGTGCCCTGACTGGGAATTGAACTGATGACCCTCTCATTCACAGGTTATGGTTCAATCCACTGAGCCACACCAGCAGGGGCGGAATGATCTCTTTCTTATATTCATCTGTCATCTGGTGTCAAATGAGAAGCTATTTTAACGCCATCACATTTACAGGTATTTTAAAGCTGATCATCAGGTAACATATCTATAGTTTGTCTTGAGCTTTTGGGAGTATAAAATGATAAAATTGGGTTTCTGGTCCTCAGGTTTATTATCTGGTTGGGGAGACAAAACTAACGCTAGGGTATGTGATATAACACATGACATTAAAAGATTCTATATAGTTCAGCATTAATTATGAAGTCAGATGACAATTTCTTTAAGATGTTAGAGGAGGAAGAAAGAGATCAATGGGAAAAAAGGAATCAGGGAAGTATTCTGAGAAGAGGCCTGTTTTCACATTTGGTAAGTACTCTATACTTCGGGTTACACCGAATGGAAGCTCCTGGAATCTTCGTTGCCTTTTGCAATGAGAAGACTGGGTGTTTACCTCAGGCCTTGTCTACTGGTCAGTACACCCGTTACCCAGGTTAACACATACAATGTCACTCATAGCCCTGAAAGCACCCCTTGTGCCCCCCCCATCGCTACCCCTCCCCTTTCTCCCTTAGGTAACTACTGTCTGAATATTAACACCATGAACTCGTTTTGTTTGCTTTTGAAGTTTACATATTTGTTCTCTGTGTCAGCTATCAAGCTCTCTCACCCCCAAACCCACCTTTCTAGTCTCTGCCTTGTGACAAGGGAGAGAGTCTGCCAACCTTGTTTCTATGCCAGCTGTTCCCCTAAACTTGGCCAGAAGAACAGCTAGAGAGAATCTGCAGCCTAAAGAAGGAAGGGAATGCTTTTTCCTGCAAGCTTCCTGATGACTCCTTTACTCCCAATGTCACCGTAGTAATGTTTCTTCCCCACCCTCCCACCCTCAAGCAGTGACAGTGCCTCCCCGCAGTTGTAGTTGAGTCAAGTTTGTGATTTTCCTAAGACCTGCAGAGACAGCCAGCCTCAGTGCACCACAGGAAGCCAGTCCCAACACCAGGGAGCTGGGCCCAGGAATCAGGGTAGTATTCCAAGAAGAGGCCCCACCTCTAAGCTTCTAAATTTCAGGAATTCTAACATTTTTATTTTGCCCCCCAGACTAAGGGATAGAAGCTATCTCCCTATACCTCTTTTTGACTTTTAGTCATCTAGTTAACATCTTTATACCTAGTTAACAATTCTTAACAATATGTTCTCTCTATTGGAATAACTCGTGTGGTTTCTCTGTTCTAACTGGATCTCGACTGTGGAGTTATTCAAGGTTAGTTCTTTTGCGTCTGTCTTCTTTCTCTCAGCAAGTCAGTGACGTGGCTGTAGTATTACATATAGCTATAGTTGATGACTTTCTGCAGCTGTTTGGTGCTCCATTATATGGACATGCCACAGTTTATCCAATTACCGTGAGTAAATATTCAGGTTTGGCCTTTTACATATGATGCTGCTGTGAATATTCTTGTATGTGAGTTTTGATGCACACGTGTATGCATTTCTGTGTGTCCTAGAGGTGGAATTCTTTCGTAGGGTATGTAGATGTTCAGCTTCAGTAGATGACCGTACTGTGTGGTTTTCTAGAGTGGTTGTACCAATAGCACTCCTACCAGTAGTGGAATGAGAGTTCCCATTATCTATATTTTAACCAGTTCTTAACATGTCAAAGTTTTAAATTTTAGCTATTCTGGTATATGTGTGGTAGTATCTCATTGTATAAGTTATTTATTTTTGTGTAACAAAGTATCCCCAAATTTGGTGGCTTAAAAATGGCATTATTTCACAGTTTCTGTGAGTCACCAGTTCTTTGGGAACGATTCAGCAGGGCGGTTCTGCTCAGGCCCTTGGCAGGAGGCCTGGATCCTTGCCTTGGGGACCCGACAGGACATGGCAGCTTTCATGCTGACTGAGCAATCCAAGAGAGGGAGTGAGAAGAAGCTACAGGGCCTTTGCTGGCTGAATCACAGAAGCCTCATGCTTCCGTCAGCTTCATTCTCTCTGTTGGGAGCCAGTGTGCACACCTACGCCACTGACAAAGGGGTGGGTGGGATTAGGCCCCGTGTTTAAGTCTATGGTCGTCACCTGTTAGCCGCAAGGACATGTTCCAAGACCCCCGGTGGATGTCTGAAGCCACGAATAGTACCAAACCCTATGTGTGCTATACTATGTTTTTTTCCCATACATACATACCTATGATAAGGTTCGATTGATAAATTAGGCACAATAAGAGATTAACAATAATTGTAATGATAATATAGAATAATTATAACAATATACTGTAATAAAAGTTATGTGAATGTGGTCTCTATGAACATAGTATACTATACTCACCTTTTCATTTAAAGGGAGTACTTTATGGCTGCTCTTTGGCATATCTGAATTGCCGGCATCACTACTCTTGTGTTTTGGGGCCATAATTAAGTAAAGTAAGTTATATGAACATAAGCACTGTGATATAGACAATGTGATAACCAAATAGGCTACTATGTGACTACTGGGTGGAAAAAGGGATAAGTCACATCCCAGGTAGGACAGAGCTAGAAGGTAGGAGATTCATCATTCTACTCAAAATGGAGTGCAATTTACAATTTATGAATTGTTTATTTCTGGACTTTCCATTTAATACTTTTGGACCACAGTTGGTTGTGGATAACAGAAATGGCAGGAAGTGAAATCGTGGATCAGGAGGCAATGCCGTATCAAAGAATTTGTGGACGTGGCTTAAATCCATCACGTGTTTTATGGTTTTCATTTATAGCTGGTTACTAACAAAACCGAGATTGTCCATTTGAGTATAGTCTGGTGAAGTGTCCAAATCTGTTGACCACTTTTCTTTTTATTGATTTTAATTGATTTGTAGAAATTCTTTGTATATTCTGGGCACAAGCTCTTCGTTAGAATTATGTGTTGCCATTACCTACTCAATCATGGTGATTTCTCCTGTACACTTTTCAGTGTTTCTCAACGGTTTTTTCAGTTAGCATATATTGCTTTCATATTTTAAAATATCTTTAAAAAATAAAGTTTTAGTGGCAGGCTGACAGTAAAAGTAAACTGCAGAGAGTTAAGGTACCAGCGGATGTGAGGGAAGGAACACAGTAGGTGCTGGCAAGACAACTACTCACTGGAAATGAGTCACTGACCTGAACATTCCAAACTCTTGTTTCTTTGGAAACTTGTGAGAGCAGACATTTAAGAAGCCGTAAGTAATCAAGTTCAAGTTCTACTTTCTGTCCCAGATTGTGAAGATGATTCCAGGGATAACATATTATGTTCCCTGCCTTCCCAAAGCGGTAAATGCTTTCAGTTTTGCTCTTTGCTTGCTCATAAGAAATGTGTAGCCTAGAGCTCAGACTGTGAGCAGGAACACTATGTTTATTTGTAAGTAACTAGGGAAGCAGGAGAAACATTGGCTGATCTCAATAATCTTTAATCAATGTTCCTTTCCCTGTGGTTTCTTTCAGGATTGGTTTATCTTTGTTACAAGGAAAGCTTTCTCCTTTATGAGCCCTTCACCAATTAATAAAAATATTTTCAAATATCTGAATTCTTGGTACTTTGTTGTCCTTTGGGGCCCAATCTAAAACACTGTCTTGGAAGAATTCTTAACTTTTTCAAAGCCCCAAATGGTGTGAATGGCACACTATTATAGGTGAGGTCACTGTATGTTTTAAGTTTATCATGAGTAATAAATTAAAAGCCTCCAGATTTTGTCTTTCCCACTTAGCATCTCCTGGAATCGCACTGAACAATTTCTTTCATAACCCAGGCCCTTACCTGGCCAGGGCCTACTCTTCCAGTCATATGAAAAGGAAACCTATTTTGATACTAAATGGGTCACAGTGAGAAGTCTTATTACAGTAGAGGGCAGCTTGCGCCATCTGCTGGAGACATTAATAGTTGTCTTTAATGAATTGGCCTGAGCCTTGTTAGTTCACAACCTCATCAGATTTAACACAGTATTTCTGAGTGACAATTTCTTGCCTTGAGACACTGTCTCTTAGTTATTTTTATTTTAGTTTTTAAAGATTTTATTTATTTATTTTTAGATAGAGGAGAAGGGGAGAAAGAGAGGGAGAAAAACATCAATGTGAGAGAGAAACACCGATTGCTTGCCTCTCCTACACCCCAAACCGGGGACTGAACCCACAGCCCAAACATGTGTCCTGACCGGGAATTGAACCAGCAACCTTTTGTTTTGCGGGATGATGCCCAACCAACTGAACCACACTGATCAGGGCAAGTCCAGGTGATTTTTAGAGGATGTTTATTAAAGCTGGGGACAGTGAAATAAGGAAGGGCTTGGGAGAGAAGAAGCAACAGGAAAGGAAGTAGTGTGAAACCAGAAAGGTTGCATCTTTGCTACCCATCACTACCAGAACAAATAAGTAGAGACAAATATGGATCTTTATGGGCACTTTATTCAGACGCCAGCGACCGATGGCAGGTTACGTACCTAGAAAACCATCTTAGCGTCTCATCTCAAGCCAACTTTTTTATAAGGAAAAGAAAGGGCAGGTAAGGGCTTTAGAATTCAGGAAAAAGGTAGATAACGGGTTTGGAATTCAGGGAAAAAGGTTAATCAGATAAAAGTTGCAGTCTGGCAATTTTCCTAGCATCCCTTCATCTGCTGACTGAGATTCTTTATCTGCGTCCTTGTTGGCAGGTGTTCCCTCACTGGAGCACAATGGCTCAAATACCATCTTGATTGCTTGCAGTTCTCCTGGGGCACAAAGTTTGAATTGCCTGTGGGTTTCCAGGAGTTAGGGTAGGTCTGGTCATACATTTTGGTTCCTGGAACAACAGCTTTCTACATGCATTAATCACTAAGCCTATTAACTGTAAGTTAAAACTAAAAAATTTTAACTCTTGAGTTTCCCCATCAGTTGGGGCAATGAGCCTAGGCTGGGCTGCTTTGACTCACTAAGAAGTTGGAGAAAACGGGGCCTTGGGAATAGGTTCAGGGGGTTAGCCGGGGATGAGCTGCTACTGCCCATGGCTCCCTGGTTGCAAATCTCACGGGTCCCTTAGGGTTTGGGGGATGCACAACTGTGGGGAAGAAGAAGGGGAAGAGAAAGACATGGGCATACTTCCTGGAGGGAGCCAGACACTCTGTCTTTTAGATTATGTTTCCGATAAAAGTGAAGTATAATTTATCCTAAAATATGCAGAGTTATCCCAGACATAATCTGTTCTTAGCCCAAAGGATGTCCTAAGGAAGGAGCTAAGATAATAGGTGTAGTTGGAAAATAGATCATTTCTTTAGGGTGATCGCAGTGGTGTGTGCAAGCATTCCCACCAACCATCTTCCTTCTTCCCTCTCTCTCTTCCCTTTCTTCCCTCCCTTCTTCCCTCCCTTCTTCCCTCCCTTCTTCCCTCCCTTCCTTCTTTCCTTCCTTCCTTCTTTCCTTCCTTCCTTCCTTCCTTCCTTCCTTCCTTCCTTCCTTCCTTCCTTCCTTCCTTCCTTCCTTCCTTCCTTCCTCTATCTCTGTGTCTCTTATTTAGTTTTCTTTTTCCTTCCTTTAATCCTTCCACTCTTACTCCTCCTCCTTATCCTTCTTCTTCCTCTTCCTCTGTCTTTCTCTATCTCTCTTTCAGTTAACAAAAATGATTTGAGATCTGGTATACATCCAGAACAAAGAGCATGAGATAAATAGACTACATATGGCCTTCTGTCGATGAACTTTCCAGGCTTCAAAATCATGGCAAAACACTGAGATGTGCACTGAGGAAAGACAACTGGAAAGTAACTTAGTGCTCTTATGGTTCTGAAGTGCTGGGCTCAGAAAACCCTTTTATTAGCCAGGCTGCTGGAACTCCTGCTCCCTAAAGAGACAGAAAGTATCAATGAAGGACCTGGGCTTGAAGGCTCAAAACTTGGCCCTGATGACAAGTATCAATTGTTCTTTGACCACTATCGAGCCTGTGGACACGCTGAGTTGCTGAACTCTCTGCTCTCAGCTGGATTCCTGCTGCCCCGCAACCCCAGACCTTTGCCCCAGCCCTGAGAGCACCCCCCCACCATGTGGTGGTCTGGATGGCCAGCCGCCTCAGCCTGGTCTTTCCTGTTCCCACTCGTGGACCCTTGCCAGACCCGGCCCACGGATGGACTCCATTAGCTCTGTGTTCCTCACAGGGGATTTAACAATGAACTGAATCTCTGTCAATGAATCCCTGTCAATACCTGCTTCACTGCTTACCTTGCTTGGTTGTACCTGGTTGCTATTCCAAAATCAGTCTAGCTGCTCCAACTGTGAGTATTTTTTTGGGGATTTAATAAAGTTTTATTTTTCAAAATGTACAGCTGGTGGGACCTTCACCAACAGCTGGGCATCCCCACCTTTGGTGTTTCTGGTGTAAATGTGTTGAGCTCTGTACTTTGAAACTAGTGTAATAAGTCCTTTACTAAGGCGCTCCTGAAGCGCTGCCGGGGCCAAGGAACCATGGATCTTTAGTCACTCAGAGACAGCAGCTGGGGTTATAAGCTTGTAGCTGGGAGCTTCCTCACGGAGTTCGTCATATGTTACTTTGTCAAACAAGAGCAGGTTATTGAGCTTGTCCCGAACTCTGCTTTTGGACCACTTCTTTTTGGACTTGCACCCAGATTTGTTCACTGGGTCTTTGTCTTTCTCGGACAACCTTCCAGCATCTTTCTTCTTCTTGTCGTCTTCTTGGGAAGCATAGTGAAACATGAAAAGTAGCTGCTATCACTGCTACCTTGATAAGATGTTGGACAGAAAGGGAACTGTGAGGGCTTTAAATTCTTGTTTTCCTCTGGATGTGATGGCAGTGTTTCCACATTGATGGCTCAGCAACTTTTACTTGCAGCGATTTAAGAAAATTGCTTTATCTGATATGGACTGGAACCCAGTGAGCTAATCCTGTGATCTCTGGGCCCGCTTCTTTATAGAAATGCTGTAGAGGATTCATTGGAAATGGTGACCGTTGGGGTCACACGTAGTAAGGACTTATTGTACTTTGGGCTCACAGAGCAGTCTTAAGTTATATTACTTTTCTTCCTATAGTTACTAAATATAAGCGGAGTGTGAGCACATCTACTCTTGACAGGTGCTTGAGATAATTAGTAGTTGAACGTCTCTGTTAGAAGGAACAGCAGTCTCTCTTGTCTTATAATTCTTTTATAAAGTTATGAAAATAATTATAAATACTATCTCCTGAGACGATTATGTCTTCAGAGGAAATTGTTCAAATTTTCTCGAAGGTCTTCACTTTATTCTTCTGCCTTGTCTTTCAAAGTGATAGCTACTCTCGTGTGAGCTAAGTGTGTCAGAAGGCAGCTTTGCTCATTTCTTCTCTAGAGGTATAGAGGGCACCAGAGCTGAAGTCTATCATACTAGATATTAAAATTATAAATAATTCCCAACACAGATTAAATAAACTAAATCTTTTAAAATGTCACAACACAATAAGAGTACTTTCTTAGGAACTGGTGATGACAATAGTAAAGAAAACATAAAGGATCTCGAAGCTTAGCTAATGGGATTTCATTGGTTGGCATTCTCACTAATATACACTGAAGCCGACTGGGTAATACTTTAGTGAAAATCCAAAGTACCAGCTCACCCACACCAGCTATGTGGCTTTGCTAGGTTACTTAACCTTTCTGAGCTTTAGTTTTCTCAACTGTAAAAGGGGATCATCACATAGAATTGTTGTTCGCATTTAATTCTCTTAAAAGAGTTACTAGTGTTTAGTACGAAGCACAGTATATTGTACTCAATAATTGTTACCTAAAGAAGCAAATCAGCTTCGGGCTCCATTTGGTGATTTGCTCGTGGTAACTAGACTCTCTGTAACTATCATCAATGGTCCCCACCTCTGATAGTCATGCCCTTGTGAATCTCCTCCCAGATTGTACCAGTGTTAGTCTGTGTGACCAACAGAACATGCCAGAAGTCATGGTGTGTCACCTCTGAGCTTAGGCTATGAAAGTCTGTGGCTTCTATCACCTTGGGCGCTCCTCACTGTGGTGGGGACATTCAGGCCGCTGACAGTTACACCTACTTGGCAAGGAACGAGGGTATCCAGCTGGAGAGTAACTGGAACCTACCAACAAACATGCAAATGAGCCCAGGAGTGGATTCTTGAGTCTGAGATGATGGGAGTTGTGGCTGAGAGCTTAACTGCAACCTCATGAGAGACCTGGTACCAGATTCCCCAGCACCTCAGATAGTGGCGCATCTTATAGTTAATGGTGTCTTAGGTTTGAAGAAATATTCTTGTTTCCCTAAGTCACACCATAGTTATACAATCAACCTTTTTTTCTTCCTTCTGAAGCACACTTTAAAATTTTTTTTTATTTTTAAGAAAGATTTATTTATTTATTTATTTATTTATTTATTTATTTATTTATAGAGAGAAGGGAAGGGAGGGAAACATCAATGTGTGGTTGCCTCTTGAGTACCCCCTATTGGGGACCTGGCTGGGAACCCAGGTATGTGCCCTGACTAGGGATTTGAACCGCTAAGCCTTTGGTTCATAGGCTGGTGCTCAATCCACTGAGCTACACCAGCCAGGGCCATGCTTTTTAGACTGCCATGATCTTTATCTTTGGAACAAATGACTGAATGTCTGAAACAAAAATGCATAGGCACATTTGCCATCTAGAGAAACTTCAACAATCATTGACTAACTGTGAAACTAACTTATCTCTGCGCAATTTTTTGCATTGAAGGTGCTACTAGAGATGCCGATGGTGGTTAAGAGTGGCTGGCAACTTAAAATCTATAAAAGTGTTCTTGGCAGGCACACAGAGAAATGTTGTTTATTGTGAATCACCGGGGCGTACAAGGACCTTATTGCTGTTCCTTACAAATCTCATCCATAAATCACTGGATATGTTGGTCACTCAAATCATGGAATAGCATGCAGCCAGTGCTGGAAGTAGTGCGAGGTGAGAGGGAGGAAAGGAGAAAGAAAGGAATATAAATGAGTTGTTTCAGAATTTCTCCACAGTAACAAGAAGGTAGTTTGTCAGCAGATGAAATTTGGGTCTCTAGAATTAGACTTTTGTGTATGTATTTAAAGCTGATGCAGATTACTAACATTCTCATAGTGCATTTACTAGGTCATCAAAGAACTAATGTATTAATTATAGGGCACAATCTAACAGATTTAATGCATAAGTATTATTTCTGCTTTATAAATGCCTTGCAGACTCCTCCCTTTCTGTTTTATCTCTGTTACCCTAACACAGTGCTTCAGTTGTAGTCCTTTGACTAACCCTCCAATCCACGAACCATAATGCTGCCACGAGCTTCCTACACTATCGCCTTTACTGCTTGCAAATTTCAACAGATGTTGTGGTCAGCAGAATAAGGCACCCCCTCTCCTGCAGATGTCTGTATTCTAATCCCCAGAACCTGTGAAGATGTTCCCTTATATGGCAAAGGAGAATTAGGGCTGCAGGTGGAGTTAAAGTTGCTTTGGTGTAATAAGAAAGATATTTGGTCTTTGTGCCAGTTCCTGGCACAGGGCTCCTAAAACCCTTGTAATACATTCTGTATTAATAAGGGTGATAGCAGCGTCTTTCACTGTGATAAGGTGACTCTTGGTGGGTCCCTTGGTAGCATCAGGATAGGAGTTTGTCACTAGAAAGGCCAAGCCTTTACTAGAAGCTTGAAATGTTTAGCTCCATTCCCCCAACCTCTGGGGCGGATAAGGGACTGGAGATTAAGTTCATTACTAATGTCCCCAATCATGCCCGCACCATGAAACTTCTATAAAAACCCTTAAATGATGAGATTCAGAAGCTTCTGAGTGGGCAAACACATTTGTGTGCCAGAAAGGTGGCATACCCCAGCTCCATGGGGACAGAGGTGACAGAGATTCCCGAACTCAGTACCTTGGCCTATGTACCTCTTCATCTGGCTGTATTTGTGTTCTTTATAGTAAACTCTAACAGTAAGTATAGCATTTCCCTGAGTTCTGTGAGTCATTCTAGAAAATTATTGACACTTGGTGAAGGAGGATGGGGGAACCCCTGACTTTGCAGCCAGTGGGACAGAAGTGAGGCTAAGCCAGGTGCCTGAGACTGCAAGTGGTGTATCTAAAGTGAGGGCAGTCTTGTGGGATGAACTTTTAAATCTGTGCAGTCTGATGCTAGCCATGGGTAGTTAGTGTCAGAATTGAGTTGTAGGACACCCAGTTGGTGCTGGAGAATTAAGACACTGTGTATTTGGAATCAAGAGGGGAAAAAACTCAGTTGCTAATCAACTGACCTTTAAAAAGGTCCTGGATTACCCAGGTGGGCCCAATGTAAACATATAAAATCCTTAAAAGCAGAAGAGGAAGGTGGACAAGGAGGTTAGAGTCTCACCACATGAAAAAAAGCTGACCTGCCATTGCTGGCTTTGAGGACAGGGGAAGTGAGTGTGACCCAAGGAGTATGGGTGGCTTCGAAATGCTGCAAATGCTAGAAATAGATTCTCTCTTACATCCTCCAGATCGAATGAAGTCTTGTGGACTTCTTGATTTTAGCCAGTAAGACTCATGTAGGACTTATAACCTATAGAACTATTAAGATAATACATTCATAATTTTTTAATTCTCTGTATTTGTTAACAATTTGTCACAGCAGGAATAGGAAACTAATACAGGACCATATTAATCTTGGTCTTATGTCACTCGAGACAGCACCCTACTTCCTCTCTTTGCCTGTTCCAAAGCCTACCTACCTTAACACTGAGTTGTCTTATGTGCTTTTGTCTTGCTTCCCAGCTAGAGTTAACATTTCTTGAGTGTATATTTACAATTAATTCTCATATCTACAGATTCTGTGTTTGTGAATTCACCTACTTGCTAAAAATTCCTCTGTAGCCCTGCCCTCCCAAATCATTCACAGATGTGTGCGGGGACAAAAGAGGAGTTTCCGATGCGCATGTTTCCAGTTGAGCTCAAACGAGGCCATGCTCTGCTTTCTTGTTTCAGCTTTCATGCTGTAAACAAGTGTCCTTCAGTGCCGTGGAGTTTTTTTTTGTTTTTGTTTTTGTTGTTTTGTGCTTTTTTGTTGGTGACTTTACTATTTAAAATGGCTGTCAAGCATAGTGCTGAAGTGCTGTCTGGTGTCCCTAAGCACAGTAAGGCTGTGATGTGCCTTATGTTAAATTTTGTGTGTCAGATAAGCTTCATTCAGGTATGAATCATACTGCTCTAGGTCATGAGTTCAATGATTATCTATCTATCTCTCTATCTATCTGTTAAATAAGGTACCTTTAAACAAAAACACATAAAACAAGGATATGTACTGATTTATTGAAAAAAATGTTATGACCAGTGGCTTGTAGGAACCTAGCCCTGTATTTCCCCTAAGAATAACCAGTGAACACCTTGAATAGAGAATTGATTATGTTTTGCATTCACTAATACAAGCTAACACAGTGTAGGGACATAAAAACTATTTAATAACAACCTTCTAATTGATTGGGGTAGGGAACCCCAGAGCAGATAACTTTTTTGTAGTGAAGGAGGTGCCACGTGTTTTATGGTAATGTTTTATTTGTTCTATGTAGATATCTTCATGCCTGGTTCAACTGAGACTGAGAATGGAGTGATACTCAATATATTGTTGTTCCCTAATAACTATATAGCTTATATAAACTCTATTTATGTGAGTGAAACTAGAACATGTCTATGTTAAACGATCAAGAGCTCCACTGCCTCATTTTTTAAAACTTTACCTGATGATATGTTTATTGATTTGAGAGAGAAGGGGGGAGAGAGAGAGAGAGAGAGAGAGAGAGAGAGAAAGAAACAGGGAGATAAAAATCAACATGAAAGGGGAACATCTATCAGTTGCCTCCTTTACGGGCCCCAGCTGGGGATCAAGCCTGCAGCCTCGGCCTGTGCCCTGATCGGGAATCTAGCCTGCAACATTTTTGGGTGTACAGGATGATGCTCCAACCAACTGAGTCACCGAGCCAGGGCTCCGCTTTCTCGTTTTGGGTGGGGAGAGTATTTTCTCTCATCTAGCTCTAAATTCCAACTTTTCTCTTAAAGGAATCTTAAAGGAATTTTTTAAAACTATGTACTCCTTACCCATTTTAAGTCATCTTGTAATATATTCTTTATAAATTTAAATAGTTGCAAGGGATTTCATTACTAGTCTAATGTAAATACAGATATACCTCAGAGATAGTGTAGTAAAGTGAGTCACATGAATTTTTTGGTTTCCCAGAGCATATAAAATCGATAGTCTACTAACTGTGCAATAACAGTGTGTCTTAAAAATGTACATACCTTAATTAAAAATATTTTATTGCTAAAAACCTCTAACCATTACTTAAGACTTCAGTGAGTCACAATCTTTTGGGAGGGCTGTGGCAATTTCTTAAAATAAGGCAACAATGAAGTTAGCCACATCAATTGACTCACATAAATACTTAGAGGTCATTGTACAGGGTTTCTAATTTTACTGAATTTATTGGGGTGACATTGGTTAATAAAATTATACAGGTTTCAGGTGTACAATTCTGTAATACATCATCTGTATGTTGTATTGTGTGATCTCCACCCCAAATCAAGAGTCCTTCCATCACCGTTTATCCCTCCTTTACCCCTTTCGCCTCCCCAGACTCCCGTTTCCCCCTTGGAATCACAATACTGTTGTTTCTGTTTATAAGTTGTTTTTCTTTGCTTAATCTCTTCACCTTTTTCACTTATCCTCACAACACTTCTCCCCTCTGAGAGCTGTCAGTTTGTTCTATTCTTTGTATCTATGAGTTTGTTTCTATTTTTTTTTTTCATTAGTCTATTTTGTTCAATAGATTCCACATACAAGTTAAATCATACGGTATGTCTTTCTCGGACTGGCTTATCTCACTGAGGATAATACTCTCCAGGTCCATCCAGGCTGTCACAAAAGGTAAGATTTCCTTTTTTTTTAATGACTGAGTGGTATTCTATTGTGTAAATGTACCACAGCTTTTATTATCCACTCATTTTGCTGATGGGCACTTAGGGTATTTCTAGATCTTGCCTATTGTAAATAGTGCTGCAATGAACACGGGGTGCATATATTCTTTTGAATTAGAGTTTTGGGTTTCTTTGAATATATTCCCAGCAGTGGAATCACTGGGTCATAAGGCAGTTTCATTTTTAATTTTCTGAGGAAATTCTGCACTGTTTTCTACAGTGATTGCACCAATCTGCATTCCCACCAGCAGTGCACTAGGGCTCTCCTCCCTCTACATGCTCACCAATACTTGTTTGTTGATTTATGGGAACCATTCTTGCAGATGTGAGGTGATAACTCATTGTGGCTTTAATTTGCATATCTCTGGTGATTAATGACATTGAGCAATTTTTCATTTGCCTACTCACCATCTGTGTGACCTCTTTGGAGAAGTGTCTATTTAGGTTGCCCATTTTTAAATTGGATTGTTTGTGGGGATTTTTGAGTGTGTGTGTGTGTGTTGAGTTTTATGAATTCTTTATAAATTTTAGATATTAACCTCTTATCAGGTGTATCATTGGCATATGTGATCTTCCATTCAGTGGGTTATCTTTTTCATTTTGTTGATGGTTTCCTTAGCGGTGAAAAAACTTTTTAGTTTGATGTAGTCCCATTTGTTTATTTTTTCTTTTGTTTCCCATGGCCGAAGTGATAAATTAAAAAAATATATTGCTATGAGATATGTATGAGATTCTACTACCTATGTTTTCTTGCAGAATTTTTAGGGTTTCAAGTCTAACATTTAAGTCTCTATTCCATTTTGAGTTTATTGTTGTATATGGTATAAGAAAGTGGCCTACTTTCATTTTTTAAAATCTATCTGTTCAATTTTCCCAGCCACTTATTGAATAGACTGTTTTTACTCCATTGTATGTTTTTACCTTCTTTGTCAAATATTAATTGACCATAAAAGTGTAGGTTTGTTTCTGGGCTCTTTATTCTGTTCCATTGATTGATAGGTCTGTTTTAATGCTAGTACCATACCATTTTGATTAGTATGACCTTATCGTATAGATTGATACCAGGTAGTGTGATTCCTCCAACTTTGTTCTACTTTTTTAAGATTGCTGTGGCTTTTGGGGGCCTTTTGTATTTCTATACAAATTTTTGGAATATTTGATCTACTTCTGTGAAACAAGACATTGGTATCTTAATAGGAATTGCATTGAATCTATAACTTGCTTTGAGTAGTATGGACATTTTAATGATGTTATTTTCTATCCATGATCATGGTATATATGTCCACTTATTTGTAGCTCCTTTAATTTCTTTCTTTAGTGTTTTATAATCTTCCAAGTACAGGTATTTTACCTCCTTGGTTAAATTTATTCCCAGGTATTTTATTATTTTTTTATTTAATTATAAATGGAATTGTTTTCTTAATTTCTCTTTTTGATAGCTCACTATTAGTGTATAAAAATGCAACTGATTTCTGGATATTTATTTGTATCCTGCTATGTTACTGAATTCATTTATCAGTTCTAATAGTTTTTCTTTGTGGCGTCTTTAGGGGTCTTTATATACAATATCATGTCATCTATAAATAATGACAGTTTTACTTCTTCCTTTCCAATTTGGATGCCTTTTATTTTTTCTTCTTGTCTGATTCCTTGTGGTTAGGACTTCTGGCACTATGTTGAATAAAAGTGGTGAAAGTAGGCATTCCTGCCTTGATCCTGACCTTAAGGGAAATGTTTGTAGTTTTTGTCCATTGAATAGGATATTGGCTGTGAGTTTATCATATATGGCCTTTATTATGTTGAGGTGTGTTCTCTCTATTCCCACTTTGCTCAGAGTTTTTAATCATAAATGCGTACTGGATTTTATCCAATGCTTTTTCTGCATATACCGATATGAACATGTGGTTTTTATCCTTCATTTTGTTTATGTGGTGTGTCACATTTTTGATTTGTGGATACTGTACCAACCTTGCAACCCCAGTATAAATCCCACTTGAGCATGGTGCATGACCTTTGTAACATATTGCTGGATCTGGTTTGCTAATATTCTGTTGAGGATTTTAACATCTATGTTCATCAGGGATATAGGCCTATAATACTCTTTTTTTTGTAGTGTCTTTATCTGACTTTGTAATAAGGATAACACTGGTCTTGTAAAACGAGCTTAGGAATCTTCCCTCCTCTTGAATTTCTTTGAGTTTGAGAAGGATAGATGTTAGTTCTTTGAATGTTTGGTAAAATTCACCTCTGAAGCCATCCAATCCAGGAATTTTGTTTATTGGGAATTTTTTATTACTGCTTCAATTTCATTAATTGTAATCGATCTATTCAGATTTTCTGATTCTTCCTGACTGAGTTTTGGAAGATTGTGTGTTTCTAGGAATTTGTTCATTTCACCCTGATTGTCCAGTTGGTTGACATATAGTTGTTTGTAATATTTTCTTACAGTCCATTGTATTTCTGTGGTGTCATTTCTAAGTTCTCCTCTTTCATTTCTGATTTATTTATCAGGGTCCTCTCTCTCTTATTTCACTGATGAGTCTGATGAAAAGTTTCTCAATCTTACATATCTTTTAGAAAAATCAGTTCTTGGTTTCACTGATCTTTTATATTTTTTAAAACTCTATTTTAATTTTGTTCTCATCCTTATTTTTTCTGTTCTTTTACTCTCCTTGGGTTTATTTGTTTTTCTTTTTCTCATTCCTTTAAGTTTGAAGTTAGGATTATTTATTTGAGACTTTTCTTTTTTCTTGAGGTAAGCCTGTCATACTATGAATTTCCCTCTTAGGACTGCTTTTGCTGTGTCCCATAGATTTTGGGTTGTTGTGTTCTCATTTTCACTTGCTTCAAGGTATCTTTTGATTTCTTCCTTGATCTTATTGTTAACCCATTCACTGTTTACTAAAATGTTATTTAGCATCTGTGTTTTTCAATTTTTTCTTGTGATTGATTTATAATTTCATACCATTGTGGTCTTAGAATATTCTTCATATGATTTCAATCTCCATAAATTTTTTGAGGCTTATTTTGTGGACTAACATGTGGTCTATCCTAGAAGATGTTCCATGTGCACTTGAAAAAAATGTATATACTGCTGCTTTGGGATGAAAGGCTCTGAAGATATCAATTAACTCCATCTCATATAGTGTACCATTTAAGACCACTGTTTCCTTATTGATTTTCTGTCTAGAAGATCTATCCATTGATGTCAATGGGGTGTTAAAATTTCCTACTATGACTATATTACAGTTTATCTCTCCTTTTATGTCTATCAAGATTTGCTTTATATATATAGGTTCTCCTACATTGGGTGCATAAATATATACAAGGGTTATCTCTTTTTGTTGGATTGCTCCCTTTATCATTATGTAGTGTTCTTCTTTGTCTCTTACTATAGCCTTTGTTTTAAAGTCTATTTTGTCAGATACAGGTGAGTTCCCTTTCCTTTCCATTTGCATGAAATATCTTTTTTTCATCCCTTTACTTTTAGTCTCTGTGCATGTTTTGTTCTAAGGTGTGTCTCAGGTAGATAGCATATACATGGATCTTGTTTTCTTATTCATTCTGCTACCTTATGTCTTTCATTTAAGCCATTTACCTTTAAAGTAATTATTGATAAGTATGTATTTATTGCCATTTTATTCTTTTAACTGTTTTTTCCTTTCATTCTTTCTTTTCCTTCTTAAAGAAGACTGTTTAACATTTCTTGTAACACTGGTTTGGTGGTAACAAACTCCATTAGCTCTTTCTTATCTGAGAAGCTCTTTATTTGTCTTTCCATTTTGAATAATAGCCTTGTTGGGTAAACTATTCTAGGTTATTTAGATCTTTGTTTTTCATCACTTTGAATATTTTATGCCAATCTCTTCTGGTCTGAAATGTTTCTGTTGAGAAATCAGCTGAAGGTCTTATGGGAGCTCCCTTGTAAGTAACTGTTTTTCTCTTGCAGCTTTTAAGATCCTCTCTTTGTCTTAACCTTTCACATTTTAATTATGAAGTATCTTGAGGTCACCCTCTTTGTGTTCTTCTTGTTTGGGACTCTGTGTACTTTCTGGATTTGTATGTATTTTTTCTTCACTAGGTTAGGAAATTTTTCAGTCATTATTTTTTCAAAATATGTTCTCAATCACCTCTTCCTCTTTCTAATACCTCTACAATGCAGATGTTGTTATATTCTGTGTTTTCCTAAAGATCTTTTAAACTATGCTCATTTTTAAAAATTCTTTTGTCTTTTTGCTGGTCTGATTTGGTGCTTTCTGCTACCTTGTCTTCCAAATCAATGATTTGAGTCTCTGCTTAATTTAAACTACTGTTTATCCCTTCTATTGTATTCTTCATTTCAGATATTGTATTCTTCATCTATGACTGGTTTTTTTATGGCTTTTATGCCCTTTCTTATGCTTGCTATGCCTTTGTTGAAGTTCTCACTAAGTTTCTTGAGCATCCATATAGCCATTTTTTAAAACTTTATATTGGTAAATTGCTCACCTCCATTTCATTTTGATTTTTTTCTGGAGATTTCTCCTGTTCTTTCATTTGGGGCATCTTTCCTTGTTTCCCCATTTTTGCTGCCTCTTTATGTTTATTAAAATATATTAGATCTGTTATAAATTCCAGTCTTGGTGTGGTAGCCTTATGTAGTAGGTGTCCTGTGGGACCTAGTGGTACACCTCCTTGATCACCAGGAATGTCCCTTAGGTGCATTATAGAGGCCCTCATGTTGTAACTGAGTCTTGATTTTTATTGTCCTCTTCGTGGGTGGGATCAACACTCACACTGGCTGACTGTGAGGACTTACTTATATTTCAGTGTATGAGCTGCTGTGCAGGTGGTGACCACAAGAAGCAGAATTTGCCTAGCAGGGCCTGGTGCCTGTTGGGATCTCACTTTGGATATGCTGCTTGTGAAGCTAATTAGATTCTGTTGTGATGTTTTTGAAGCTGTGTGCATTGGCACTGGGACCTCTTGGGAGGGACTCTGGTTGAGCCCAATGTCAGATGTTGGCATGACTGGGCCTGGACAACCTGTTTGGACCTACAAAGATATCTGCAGTTTGTGGTTACCTCTGCTGGGCCTGGCTGTGCACGGGAAGGACCAAGCTGTGTGCCAAGGCCAGCTTTTACCAGCACTGGGTCCTGTGGACAGGTCAACAAAAGTCCCATGGCACCCTGAGATATGCCCCTGTCTGTAGGCCGTGAGTTAGGCTTAGTCACTGAAAAAGCCTTTGGTGGTACTCAGTTAGCATAAGTAGGTTCTCAGGGGGTCACCAGGTAGAGGCAAATGGTGTCTACCATACTGATACAAGTTCAAACTTGGTGCTATTGCTGGGCCTGAGGCCACTCAGCAAATGTCCATGGCTATACCATGTTTAGGTGCCACATCCTGGGTGCTCGCACACCTTTGTGTTGTGGCAAGGTCTCAGGGAGTCATCAGGGGTGTGCTCTGAGTTTATCAGACCCAAATAGACCAAGATTTGGCTGTGGGAAGGGAGGATTCTGAGCCGTTTGGGTTTGTAAGGGAAATTTGGCTCCAGTCCTACAGCTACACAATTCAGTCTGTCCAAGATTATGCCAGGAGCTCAATCTCAGCCTGTTGAGACTTCCAGGAATCAGGAGGTGGGGCTGGTGGATGGCTCATGACGGGGCAGTGCTGGTCAGGCTTGGGGAGAAGTGGGGGGAGTGGCCCCCTTCCCAGAGCCACACAACTCAGTCTATCCCAAATTCTGCCCACACCTTGGCAGGGCGGTGCTGCCAGGAGTTGGGAGGGTGGGACCACTGGGAGCCCAGAAAGTGGGGCTAGCCCATCTCCTGTGAGAGAAAGGTATTAGTCAGGTTCACAGGACAGTGAGGGGAATGGCTTCTCCCAAGCCATACGACTCAGTCACTGACACTCCTTGAGCCCGTCCAGACTTCTACATCCCAGCCCAGGCAACTAACTCCTCAGCAGAGTGCAAGCTCTGCAAGGTGGGGCTACAGGGAGTCCAGGGGGTGGAGCTCTTGCTTTCTCTAGGTGGATGCTATAAGATGGGGAGTGTTCCACCCAAGAAAGACAACATCTGCAGTGGGGGATAGGGACTCAGCACAGCCATCCTGGTGGCTGTTCCTTCAACTGTCCCCCCATAGAAGCAAACCCCGGGCTCTCCTCACATAACTCTAGTCTGTTCTGCCTTACTTCCACCACAACTGAGGGCGAGTGGCTGCAAATGAAATTTTGTGTGTTGGCCCTTTAAGAGGATGCCTATGGCTCTAGCAGACCCCTGTCCCTCTTTGTTGGACAGAATCCCCCCTGATTTTCACAGCCAGATGTTATTTGGGTACCTCTTCCTGGCTTGAGTGCTCTTGGCTGGGGAGCTCAGCTTGGTCTTGAGACCCCCCCACTTCTAAGGGGGAACCTTTGCAGCTGACATATCCCTTCAAAATATCAGCCACTGCCTGTGGGTACAGGGCCAGCCCTTTTCATGTCTCCGCCATTCCTACCAGTCACAGTGATGCTTCTTCTGTAAATCCTTGGTTATAAGACTTCTATTCAGCTAGTCTTCAGCTGATTATTCAGGTTGATCGCTCTATATTTTAGTTATAGTTCCAGTGTGGTGCTGGGAGGAAGTGAGTGTAATATCCACCTACTCGGCTGCCATCTTGGATCTCCTGAATTCATTATTTTTAAAAATGAGTTTAGTTTTGATGAGGAAATACTTTTATAGATTGTGCTGACAAGTTCAGACCAATATATCAGGGGTAATATTCATGGGCCCTTCATTTTGTAGTGAATATCAAAGACAAGAGAAAGAACTTAAATTACAAAAAGAAAAGCAGAACAGCTCTATATAATTGCCAAATTTTGGATTACAGGGTACACTGAGGTATTTAACTAACCAAAGGACACTGTGTTTACTCTAAATCTTTGAAATCCGCTCAGTGGGGTGATACATGGTATTCTTAAGATAAAACTGATTCTTTGACTCAGGATACTGAGGAATATAATTTTGGGTTTCATAATTTGATAGACATTTTCCTAGAGCCCTGGGAGATCTTGACAATGGCTCTATGGCTGTGATATTGATGCAGAGTTATAGAAAGCACTGGAAAAAGAAGGAAAAACAATCATGTAATAGCTCTTGGCAGAAAAAGAAGCATATATTTGTAATGTACAGGGTGTGGCAAAAGTGGGTTTACAGTTGTTCATATGGAAAATAATACAATAATTAATAAATAACAATGTAAGAACAAACTCTGTGTTTCATGTTCTCAAAACTGTAAACCTTTTTCCCCACTCTGTATTAAAATTTGCAGGACTACTAAGATAGGATTCAAAAACAGTCTTAAACATTACAAAATTTAAGTAAAAACAAAGTATGGATCATGTTTCTACATTGTGAGTTGAGCAAAATATGTGGGAATTTTATTATTTTGTGTAACATATTACTTGCAACTCTTTTTGTATTGTGCTCTATTTCACCTTAATTTCCAACTTTAGAATACAATATTGGGATATATTAGAGTACCTAATAAGGGCTGATGATGATTTTAAAAGGATCTGCCTATTGATATGATTTTGTGCATGTGTTTGCTGAACATGGATATTGGGGGGACATTTGCTGGAAGCCAAGTGGGGCTGGTGGAGGCGGAGAGGCCAGAGCCACGGTAAGGGCAAGTGATGCTCATCTGAGTTGACTGCTGCAGCTCCTTGCTCCCCTTTCCCCATCATTGCAGAGGTTTGCTCTCCAGCTCTAGATAAGAGAGGCACAAGAAGAGGCAATAGGCCCCCATGCCATTGTTTGCACGGTGTGGGACACCCACCCCAGTTTATGGATGATCATCTCTCTGGCTAGCCAACATAATAATAAAGATAATAGCTCATTTTTACTGAGCACGTACTATGTGCCAGGCATGATACTAAAATTTCATATCTAGTAAAATGTTTAATTTTCACAGCAATGTTATGAAGTAGGTACTGATATTATTCCCACTTTTCAGATGCAGAACAAAGCAATTCAGCAGTTTGCCCAAGGCCACAGTTAATAAGTGGTAAAGTTGGGACCTAAATCCAGGAAATTAGTCTCACACTACACTAGTACCTAACCACTATGATAAACAGAATGATGCCTAGATCCATAGATATACACCTAGTTATAACTAAATCCAAGTCGTCAGAGGCTCATTTTCCAGGGTATTTTAAGAACCTTGTAAGCTTCAGGCTTGTTTTAAATTAAAAGTCCCATTACAGATTAATTGACCATTAAAGCATGACTTTATTTCAGGGCTCTCTATTCTGTTCCATTGATCTGTTTTTCTGTTTTGTGTTAGTAGCGTGATGTTTTGATTACTATGGCCTCGTGGTATAGCTTGGTATCAGGTATTTTGATACCTCCAACTTTGTTCTTTTTTCTCAAGATTGCTTCAACTATTCAGCATCTTTTGTGGTTCCATATAAAGTTTAGGATTATTTTTTCTAGTTCTGTGAAAAATGCCCAGTCATAAGGATTGCATTGAATCTGTAGATTGCTTTGGGTAATATGGACATTTTAATGATATTAATTTCTTCAACCCATGAGCATGGTATATTCTTTTTCTGTGTCTTTTTTCTTTACTTTCTTTCACCAATGACTTTTTCAAAATAGTTTGTTTTCAATTACATTTGACATACAATGTTATATTAGTTTTAGGTATACAATGTAGTGATTAGAGATTTTACAACTTATGAAATGATTACCCCAATAAGTCTAGTACCCACCTGATACCATATCTACCTTTTACACTATTATTGACTATATTCCCTATGACTGTTTTTATAACTGAGAATTTTTAGATCTTAATCCCTTCCCTTTTCACCCATCCCTTCAACACCTGGCCCATCTGGCAACCATTGTAATGTTCTCTGTATCTATGAGTTTGTTTCTGTATTGTTTGTTTATTTATTTGCTTTTTAGATTCCAAATATAAGTGAAATTCTATGGTACTTGTCTTCCTCTGTTTTACTTATTTCACTTAGTGTAATATTCTCTAGTTCCATCCATGTTGTCACTGATGGTAAGATTTCATTCTTTTTGTGACCAATTAATAATTCATTGTATATATGTACCTCCTCTTCTTTATCATTTCATCTATTGATGGACACTGAAGTTGCTTCCATATCTTGGCTCTGGTAAATAATGCCACAATGAACATCAGGATGCATATGCCTTTTGGAATTAATGTTTTGGGTTTCTCTGGATACATACCAAGAAGTGGAATTTCTGGGTCCTTCTTTGTCTCTTGTTACAGCCTTTACTATAAAGTCTATTTTGTTTTATATAAAAGTATTGCTACCCTAGCCTTTTGTGGTTTCCATTCGCATGAAATATCTTTTCTTTTTTATTCTATTACTTTGTCTCTGTGTTTCTATCACTCTGAAGTTGGCCTCTCATAGACAGCTTATTGTATGAGTCTTGTTTTCATAATCCATTTAGCCACTCTGTGTCTTTTGATTGCAGAATTTAATTTCTTTACTTTTAAAATAATTATCAATAAGTATGTAGTTATTGTCATTTTATTTTTCATATTTTTTATTCTTCTCCTTTTCTTTTGTTTTTTTAATTGTATTTTTCTCCTACCATTTAGTCTCCTTACACGCCCCCACCCTCCATCCTACTTCTCTTTCAAGAAGACCCTTTAACATTTCTTGTGATACTGGTTTGGTGGTGATGAACTCTTTCAGTTTTTTCTTACCCGAGAAGCTCTTTATCAGTCCTTCCTTTCTAAATGATAGCCTTATTGGGAAGAGTAATCTTGGTTGTAGTTCCTTGATTTACATCACTTTGAATATTTTGCATCAATCTTTTCCAGCCTGAAAAATTTCTGTTCAAATATCAGTCGATAGTCTTATGGGAGCTCCCATGTAAGTAACAACCTTTCTTTTGCTGCTTTTAAGATTCTCTCTGTCTTTAATTTTTGGCATTCTGATTATGATGTGTCTTTGTGTGGGCCTCTTTGGGTTCATCTTGTTTCCTGGATTTGTATGTCTATTTCCTTCACTAGATTAGCATAGTTTTTGTCATTATTTCTTTAAACGCATTTTTAATTCCTTGCTCTTTCTCTTCCCCTTCTGATATCCCTATTATTGCAAATGTTTGTTTGCTTGATGTTGTCCCAAATGTACCTTAAACTATTCTCATTTCTTTAGATCCTTTTTTTCCTTTTGCTCTTCTGATTGGGTTTTTTCTACTACCTTGTCTTCCAAATCACTGATTTTTGTCCTTTGTTTCTCCTAATTTACTATTGACTCTTTGTAATGTATTCTTCATTTGAGTTATTGAATTCTTCATTTGTCACTTTTTTATGTTATCTGTCTCCTTTTTTGTTTCCTATCTCCTTCTCATAGTTATCACTGAGTTCATCTACTCTTCCCCTAAGTTCATTGAGCATCCTTATAACTAGTGTTTAGAACACTACATCTGGTAGATTACTTGTCTCCATTTTGTTCAGTTCTTTTCCTGGAGTTGTGTCCTGCTCTTTCATCTGGGACATGTTTCTTTGTGTCCTCATTTTGGTCATATTCTTGTGTTTGTTTCTATGTATTAAGTAGATCCACTGGATCGCCCAGTCCTAATAGAGTGACCCTATGTATTACGTGTCTTGTGGGGCCTAGTTTCACAGTCTCCCTAGTTGCATGAGCTGGGTGCTCCATGTATGTTCCTTTGTGGGCTGTGTGTGCCCTTTCTTTGTGGTGATCCTTGATTGCTCTTTATACATCAGTGAGAGACATTGATCCTCAGGTTAATTTGCTGTGAAGAATGGCCATGACTAACAGGCACTGACTCAGTGAAACAGGGTCTGCTTTAACGGGGCTCTGGTGCTTGCTAAGTTTTATGGTGTGTCATTTGTGCAGGTGATTCAGTGATGCTCTGATGTGATCAAAAGCTGGCCACAGGGTTTGTTAGTTCTGGGGCCTCTTGGAGGAGTTCTGATGCAGGCCAAGGTCAGCTGCTGACTGTGCCCAGCCCAAGGCTGCCTGGTAGGACCTATAAAGTGATCTGCAGATGGTTACCTATGCTGACCTTGGAGGCACCTGGGACAGGCTAAGCTGTAAACTGAGGCTGGCTGCAACTATTGCTGTGCTTGGGGTCACGTAGCAAGATGTACAGGGCATGCCAAAGGCAGATACTGCTTGTTTGGGGTTTGTGGATCTTTGAGATATTATTTAAAAGTTTGCAGTATGAACTGAGACTGGCCTTTTGCATGGAAAAACTGCTGGAATTGGTGACGGTGGACCCACATATTGGGTAAAGCAAGGTATCCAGGAATCACCAGGGCCTGGAGAGTGCTGTTAGCCAGGTTGGTGGAGACTCAGATTTGGTGCCTGCCTGTACCTGCATGCTGTGTGGGGAGAGCTCAGCAAAAGAACAATGATTCCTACAAGCTGCCCCTCCAGCCCTTACTCTGAAGCCAGGCAATTCAGATCTTCCATATATGTCCATGGCACTTTTAGATCTCCTGTCTTAGCACTGAACCTCAGAGAGTGAATTCATCAGCAAGTAATACTATGAGCAGGTCCTTTAAGAGGAATGCCTGAGACTCTAGCAGTCCTTTGTCTCATTTAGTGGCAATCCCCACCAGTTTTTACATCCAGAAGTTATAGGAAATTTTCTTCCTGATACTGGAACTCTGGGCTGGGTAGCCCAGTGTGAGACTGATACCCCTAACTCCTCATAGGGGACCTCTGCAGCTGAGGTATCCCTTCTGATTCTTAACCATCACACGTGGGTTGTGGGATCAGGTCATTTTGTGTCTCTGCCTCTACTACCAGCCTTGACATGGTTTCTGCTTTATATGCTTACTTGTAGGACTTCTGTTAGCTAGTGTTACTCAATGATGGCTGTTCTGTAATTTAGTTGTAATTTTAATGTAGTCATAGGAGGAGGTGAGCCCAGTATTTACCTACTCTGCCATCTTTACTGGAAGTCCTTAACTGACTTTCATCAGTATCTTATAGTTTTCAGAGTACAGATCATTTACCTCCTTGGTTAAATTTATTCCTAGGTATTTTACTCTTCTTGATGCAATTGTAAAAGGAATTCTTTTCTTCATTTTTCTTTTTAATAGTTCATTTTGAGTGTATAAAAATACCACAGATTCATGAATATTAATTTTATAACATGCAACTTTATGGAATTCATTTATTAGTTCTAATAGTTTTATTTGGTGGAATCCTCAGTATCTTCTATATGTAGTATCATGTCTTCTGCAAATAATGTTAATTTTACTTCTTTCATTCCACCTTGGATGCTTTTTATTTCTTTCTTTGTCTGTTTGCTCTGACCAGGACTTCCAATACTATGTTGAATAAAAATGGTGATAGCGGGCATCCTTGTCATATTCCAAATCTTGGAGGAAAAAGGTTAAAGTTTTTCACTGTTGATTGTCATGTTAGCTGTGGGTTTGTCATATATGAACTTTGTTCTCTTGAAGTGTGTTCTTTCTATACCCATTTTGCTGAAAGTTTTTTATTATCACAAGTGGATGTAGAATTATTTTCAAATGATTTTCTGCATCTATTGATATGATTATGTGACCTTTACCTTTCATTTTGTTTATGCGGTACATCACATTGATTTATATGTGGATATTGAACCAACCTTACATCCCACTTTATTATGGTGCATGATCTTTTTAATGTATTGCTGAATTCAATTTGTTAATATTATGTTGAGATTTTTGCATTTATGTTCATCAAGGGCATTGGCCTGTAATTTTTCATAGTGTCTTTGTATACAATTTTGGTATCAGGGCAATGCTGGCTTAGTGGAATGAATTTGGAATCCTCTCTAATTTTTTGAAATAACTTGCAAAAGATAGGTATTAATTCTTTAAATGTTTGATAAAATTCACCAGTGAAGCCATTTGGTCCAGGACTCCTGTTTCTTGGCAATTTTTTGATTACTGCTTTGATTTTATTAATAATAATTGGTCTGTTTAGATTTCCTAGATTCAGCCTTAGGAGATTTTATGTTTCTAGGAATTTATGCATTGCTTCTAGGTTGTTTAACTTTTCATAGTATTTTCTTATAATCCTTTGTATTTCTGTGATGTCTGTTGTAGCTTCTTCTCTTTCATATCTCATTTAATTTATTGGGACTTTCTCTTTTTTTCTTAATGAGTCTGGCTAAAGGTTTATCATTTTGCATATCTTTTTGAAGAACCATTGAACCATAGTTTCATTGATCTTTTCTATTTTTTAGTTTCTATCTCATTTGTGCTCTAATCTTTTTTATATCCTTTCTATTACTCCTAAGTGGCTTTGTTTTTTTTCTAGTTCCTTTAGATGTAAGGTTGGATTGTTTTTTTTTTAGATATTTCTTGTTCCTTGAAATGGGCATATATCACATATGAATTTCCCTCCTAGAACTGTTTTAGCTGTGCCACAGAGATATTGAATTAGTGTATTTCCTTTTCATTTGTCTCAGGATATATTTTTTAAAGAGAAAGCTCATTTAGAAAGTCACAGAGGGAGAAGTAGACTAGAAGAAATGGGTTCAGGAAACAAATTACAGAGGCAAAAGAAAGGGTCCTTGAAGCTTATGAGAGAGAGAGAGAGAGAGAGAGACAAGGAAAATACACCTGGGAGAATGGAGTTGGGAAAGGCACAGGCTGCTTCACAGAAGGATCCAGGTCAAGATATCTTTTGATTTCCTCCTTGATTTCTTTGTTAATCCATTGATTGTTTGGTAGCATGTTTAGTAGCCTCTACATGATGTTTTTCAGTTTTCATATTGTAATTGATTTCAAGTTTTATACTGTTGTGATTAGAGAAGATGCCTGATATGATTTCAATCTTAAATTTATTGAGACTTGTTTTGTGGCCTAACATGTGGTCTATTCTAGAAAATTGTCCATATGAATTTTGAAAAGAATGTGTATTCTGTTGTTTTTGGAAAGAATGTTCTGGAAAGATTTATTAAGTCAATATACACTAATATGTTAAGGCCTCTGTTCCCTTGTTTATATTCTGTTTGGATAATATATCTATTAATGTAAGTAGGGTGTTAAAGTCCCCTATTGTAATTGCACTGCTGTCAGCTTTATATATTTAGGAGCTCCTACATTTGGAGCATAGAATTTTACAAGAATTATACCCTCTTATTGGATTGATTCCTTTATCATTATGTAATGCCCTTCTTTGTCTCTTGTTACAGCCTTTATTTTAAAGTGTATTTTGTCTGATACACTTTAAAGCTTGCTACCCCAGCTTTTAAGATTTTTATTTTCATAAATTATTATTTTCCATCCCTTTGATTTCAGTCCCTATGTCTTTCTATCTGAAGTGGATCTCTTGTAAGCTGTACATGTATAGGTCTTTTTAAATCATTCATGTACAGCTGCTTTATGTCTTTTGACCAGAGCACTTAGTTCATTTGCATTTAAAGTAATTATTGATAGGTATGTATTTATTACCACTTCAATAATTGTTTTCTGGATATTTTTGTAATTCTTTTCTTTTCCTTACTTATTTTCTTATGCATTGATGACTTTCTATAGTCTTTTGTTTGAATTCCTTTCTCTCTACCTTTTCTTGGTGTATTTATTATGGCTCTTTGGTTTGTGGTTACCACAGATTCATATAAAAAACTATGTTTATAAGAGCTTATTTTAAGTTTATGGTCACTGATGTTTGAACACATTCTAAAAGCACTACCTTTTTTACTCAGCCTCCCTTCCTATGTTTATATTTTTGTCATCATATTTTACATCTTTTGAGTGTGTGTGAATTTTTTTACCACCCCTGTTTGATCTTTTCCTTTTCTTTATTTTTTTTCCTTTTTCCCATTTTTTCTCTCCTTTACTCCCTTCTACCCTGCACCCCCCTCTCATCAGCATCTCTCCTGCCCTTAGTTAATGTCCCTGGGTTGTACGTATAAGTTCTTTGGTTTCTCCATTTTCTATACTATTCTTAACCTCCCACTATCTATTTTGTGCCTACCAGTTTTGCTTCTTATTCCCTACATCTTTTCTCTATTTCTTGACCTACACTTCCCCACTGATAACCCTCCATGTGTTCTCCATATCTGTGATTCTGTTCCTGTTCTAGTTCTTTGTTTAGTTTGTTTTTGTTTTTAGGTTAGCTGTTGATAGTTGTGAGTTTGTTGTCATTTTACTGTTCATAGTTTTGATCTTCTTTTTCTTAGATAAGTCCCTTTAACATTTCATATACTAAGGGCTTGGTGATGATGAACTGCTTTAATTTGACCTTATCTGGGAAGCACTTTATCTGCCCTTCCATTCTAAATGATAGCTTTGCTGGATAGAGTATTCTTGGATGTAGGTCCTTGCCTTTCATGACTTTGAATTTTTCTTCCCAGCCCCTCTTGCCTGAAAGGTTTCTTTTGAGAAATCAGCTGATAGTCTTATAGGAATTCCTTTGTAGGTAACTGTCTCCTTTTCTCTTGCTACTTTTAAGATTCCTTATCTTTAATCTTGGGTAATGTAATTACGATGTGCCTTGCTGTGTGCCTCCTTGGGTCCAACTTTATGGGACTCTCTGAGCTTCCTGGATTTCCTGGAAGTCTATTTCCTGCTCCAGATTGGGGAAATTCTCCATTATTTTTTCATTCTTTTGAATTCTTGTTTCTTCATTCTGTTGTGGTTGAATGTTTATTTTTTCCTTCTGCTCCACATCCTTGATTTGAATCCAGGTATTCTTCCCTTCATTGTTGGTTCCCTGTATATTTTACTTTATTACTTTGCATAGCCTTCACTTTTTCCTCTGTTTTGTGACCATACTCAGACATTTCTGTGAGCATCCAGATTACTAGTGTTTTGAACTCTGCATCTGATAGGTTGGCTGTCTCTTCATCACTTAGTTCTATTTTTGGAGCTTTGATCTGTTCTTTTGTTTGGGCCATATTTTTTTTGTCTCTGGGACACCTGTTATGTTGTAAGGGGTGGAGCCTTAGATATTTACCAGAGCTGGGCAACCCACTTGCTGCTTTATGGCGCTGTATGTGGGGGAGCGTTCCCAGAGGGAACGATGCCACTAAGTTGGCTGTTGGCTGCTCTCAGTCGCTTCCCCTGCTACCCACAAGCAAATTGGGCACTTTGGGTGCTAGTTTCTGGGTGGGTGGGTTTGTGTATGTTCAAGGACCCTGAGGGCTCCTCCAATGAACTTTCCCATGAGGCTGGTAGTTTCTCCTGCTGCTGCAACCCCCACAGATTTTTATAGCCAGAGGTTCTGAGGCTTTCTTTTCCCACGAGGAAACCCTGGGTTGCGCTGTCTGCCTCCCTCTCCTGTTGTTCCTCCCAGCTTATCTGCATGCAAATCTGGGACCACCAGCTGCCATTTCATCCTCCCGGTCCTCCAGCCACTGCCTTGCCGTGCCCCCTCTGCCCCAGCTTCCCATGTCCATCTCTTCACCTCCTAACAGTCTGGATGAATGTTTCTTCTTTAACTCTGTGGTTGTCAGACATCTATACAGTTTGGTTTTCTGGCAGTTGTGGTGGTTTTTTGTTTTTAAGTTTGTTGTCCTTCTTTTGGTTATGTGAGGAGGCGAAGTATATCTACCTACGCCTCCATCTTGGCTAGAAGTCTGTTTTATCCCCTTACTTTATTATTGTAGTTACACATGACTTTACTCCTTTTGTCTTTTAACCTTTATATTAGTTTTATAATTGGTTGAATCACTACATTTAGTAAGTGTGAGATATTTTCCCCATATGTATTTTTTATTATTAGTTTAGGCCTTTTCTTTTCCACTTAAAAAATAAGTCCCTCCCTGGCTGGTTTGGGACTTAGTGGATTGAGTGCTGGATTGTGAAGCAAAGGGTCTCTGGTTTGATTTCCAATCAGGGCACAAGCCTGGGTTGTGGGCCAGGTCCCCAGTAGTGGGAGAGCGAGAGGAAATCACACATTGATGTTTCTCTCCCCCTCTTCCTCCCTCCCTTCCTCTCTCTCTCAAAATAAATAAATAAAATATTAAAAAAAATAAGTCCCTCTAACATTTCTTGCAATGTTGGGTTAGTGGTGATGAACTCATTTACCTTTTACTCAATTGAAAAACTCCTTATTGCTCCTTCATTTCTGAATGATAACCTCGCGGGGGAGAATATTCTTCGTTGTTGGTTTTTTCTGTGGTTTGATTAGACTATTTTGTGCCATTCCTGCTGGCCTGAAGTTTTTGTTGAAAAAAATCAGCTGATATTCTTATGAGGGCACCTTGAGCATAACTAGCTATTTTTCTCTTACTACTTTTAAGACTCTCTCTGTCCTTAATTTTTGGTATTTTAATTATAATGCCTGTTGGTGTGGGTCTTTTGGGTGCATCTGTAATTCGTAGATGTTGATGTCTATTTCCTTCACCAGGTTAGGGTAGTTTTTCATTATTATTTCTTCAGATAGGTTCTCAATCCTTTACTCTCTCTCTTCTCCTCCTGGTACCCCTATGAGTGAATGTTGGAATGCTCGATGTTGTCCCAGAGGTCCCTTAAACTATTATCATTTTTTAAAAATTCTTTTTACTGTTCTGATATCCAGTACCTTGTTTTCTAGGTCTTTTATTTGATCTTCTGCATCATATAACCTGCTGTTGATTTCCTCTAATGTATTTTTTTTTTTTAATTTCAGTTTTCATGTTCTTCTGAGTTTTAAAAAACCCCTCACCTGAGCATATGTTTATTGGTTTGAGGGAGAGACAAAGGGAGAGAGAAGATGGATGAAAAGAGAAGGAGGGAAGGAGGGAGGGAGAGAGAGAGAGAAAGAGAGAGAGAGAAAGAGAGAGAGAAACATTGAAGTGGGAGAGGAACATCTGTTGCCTCTGAAATGCTCCACAACTGGGGATCATACCTGCAACGCAGTTATGTGCCCTGACCGGAAATCAAACCCACTGTCTTTTGGTGCACTGAACAATGCTCAAACCAACAGAACCACCCAGCCAGGGAAGTTCTGATTTGTTCTTTGTAATATTTTTTTGTTTGCTAAAGTTCTCACAGAGTTCATCTAGTCTTCTCCTGAGTTTGTTAATCATGGTTATAACCATTGTTTTGAACTCTTTATCTGGAAGATCACTTGTCTCTCTTTCATTTAGTTCTTTTTCTAGAGGTTTGTCTTGTTCTTTCATTTAGATATGTTTCTTTATCTCTGTTTGTTTCTCTGTTTGAGGTTGATCTGCTATATCTTCTGGTCTTGAAAGAGTGGTTTTATGTAGAAGGTGTCCTCTGGGTCCCAGTGGCACAGCTCCCTGCCCCCAAACACCCACCTGGTCACCAGAGCCAGAAGCTCCACAGGTGTCACTTGTGTGGGTTGCACATGTTTTCCTCCTGTTATAGTTGGACCACACTTGCTGCAGATACATTAGTGGGTTGGGTTGACCCTCAAGCTGACTGGCTGTGAGGGCTGACTTTGAAAACAAGTGCACGAGCTGTTGAGGGGCTGTCCCTACAGAGCAAGAATCACTTTAGCAGGGCTTTGTTAATGGCCAGGCAGCCTGTTGGTTACGTTGGTTATGGAACCACTTGGCTGGGGCTCCCTCATGATCTTGTTACTGAACTAAAGTGGTATGTCTGCCTGCACATGTCGAAGCCCAATAAAATGCAAACAGGAGTTTGCAGCAAAGAAAGTAGAGATTTATTAGTTAGGGAAATTGCACCAAGTCCAGAGACACAGGTAAGCCAGTGCTCCAAAACCAGGCCATCTGATGGCCCACACAGGGACAGATTATATATGGGCAAAACTGTTAATGGTGGTGATTAAAGAAGTTAGGGTTGTGGGCTCTACATTGGCTTGGGCCAGGGTAGGAAGTAAGTGATCATTTTTATTAGATCCTTATGTGAACCATGGTGTTGTTCTGTCAAGTTTAATGAGGGTGTGGTCAGTAGAGTTGTGCTGCCTTCATGGGCCTTGGGTTAAAACACAACTGAGGTCAAGATGTTATCTTTAGTGTGATCAAACTTTGCTTCTGTGGTCAAGAGACTGGAGACTTCATTCTTCAAACAGTTTGATGCTGACCATAGTTTGATGTCCTAAGGGCTTAATGATTAAGGAAGGGAGTAAACAAACAGGAGGAGAAAGGGTCCAGTTAAAGAAGTGGAGCTTCCATGCACTTACAGTCTGAGGCAGCCAGTTTCTGGTGTGTTGAGTTGGATCCCCTTGGCAGGGGTTCCAGTACAGGCCAAGGCTGGCTTCTGCTTGGGCCAGGCTTAGAGGTGCTTGGGAAAGGCTACAAAGTAAGCTGAGGCAGGCTGCTTCTTGTTCTGGGCTTGGGACTATCTGGTTGGAACTTTGATACCAGCCAAGGGTAGCTGCTTCTTGTGCCAAGCTTGAGGGTGCTTGGAAAAGCCTTCAATGTGAACTGAGGCTGGCTTCTGTTTATATGGAGCTTGGAGGCATTTGGAAGAGCCTAGTTGGCTTGGGCAGGGTTGGGCCTCAGAGAAAGAGTGGGGCAGAATGAACTGTAATAGCCAGATTAAGGAAGCTTTTGTGCCTGCCTGTAGGAGGCTAGCCAGGTGGAAAAAACTCAACCAAGGAAACAAAGAACCAATGTTCCTACTAATACTTCCATCCCCTGAGAGAGTTCCCACCAATTTAATTTCTTCAAGTATGACCCAGGTACTTCCTGAAATGTTGTCTCTGTATTGTAGCTTGGGTGAGTGAGTCTGTGCACAAATCTTTTACAAACCTTTTAAGAACAGCATCTTTGTCCCCCACACCCCTTTGTCTCTATTGGGTGTTATTTTGATGTTTTTCATAATCAGATGTTACGGGGACTCCTTTCCCCGGCACAGGTGGTCTGAGTTTGGGAGCCCTGTGTGGGGCTCAGACTCTCACTCTGAAGGGGGAACCTCTGCAGCCAAGATATTGTCTCTATTTATTAATCATCTCATCGTGGATATGAAACCTGATCAGACGTGCTTCTAAGACGCCTACCCATTTTTATGTGATTTATTATTTATATTCTTAGTTGAAGGAATTCTATTTAGTTAGTCTTCAGGTGGCTCTCAGTGATGGTTGTTCTGTGTTACGTTGTAATTTTGAACGTGTCATGAGAGGAGGTGAGTTCGGCACATACCTACTGTGCCATCTTGACTCCACTTTCAACTCCATTTATCTCACACTAGTAATCTTGATAGACCTTTTCAGTGACAGAGTTAGGAAATAAATACACACACAACAAAATACCTTATTACTTAAGAGAGATACTGCTAATTGAGTATTCCAGCATTTAAAAAAAATCTGATCTCTTTGATGTTATATGTATATACAATGATGTGCTGGTAACCTGATATCTGAGACCCTGATGTGTAGGACTTGCAAATGTAAGGGAGGAAAACCCCCACTGATTTTGGTTTGCTTAGGTAGGCTGCCAAGAGCTTTAGAATCACTTTAATCTAATTGCCTTTTGTTTAATTAATTTAATAATCTTAAACATCTAGTAGAAGTTACATAAGCTTACTTGAATAGTAAATTCAGTTAAAATAAAAATGGTATGTCTGGCCCTGGTCAGTTAGCTCAGTTGGTTGGAGCCTCATCCTAAACCCTAAAAGGTCACCGGTTCAATTCCTCATCAGGGCACATACCTAGGTTCTGGGTTCAACCCCAGAGTTGGGGCACATCGGGAGACAGCCAGCTGATGTTTTTCATATAGATGTCTCTCTCTCTCTCTTTCTCCTGCTTCCTCTCTCTCTAAAATCAATTAAAAATATATGTCTGCATTATATTAAATGCTGACATCACTGCATATATAACTGTTTTTGTTAAACCAACAATATTAAATTAGCCTTATTTACCAAAGGTTACCTGAGATTATGTCAGTTTGAAAATCATGTTGGTTAGTTCCCATTTTTCTGAGAGTTTTAGGAATATTAAATTCATATAAGTACTTGTTTTGTCTAAGCAAATTGTAATATGTCTGTTTTATAAGATTTTTATGAATTTTGGCAATACCATGTGGAGGTAAAAAATACCACATTTGCATATATATTATATATACACAGATGTATACAAACATACAGAATGACACAAACAAAAAATTTTAGCCATGAGTCAGGCAAACACAGTAATTCAAAATTTACTGTTTTATACAAAGTAGCTGGATCCAAACTGTGTTTCTGGCAGATGGAAAAGGTTTAGGTTACCTGCTGAATAGGGGTGTGGATGAAAAAGGACGCTAATAAAGTAACTTCACAGAAAGTTGTGATCGAAAATTCCTAACTGGGCTGGTCATCATGAGTAGTCACACCCCAGGCATAGAATTTACTAAAAGGCTTATCTTTGCCTTAAGCAAACCCTGTCCATTGTTTTAATACATCTAGGTTAACACACCTTAGAAACGCCTTTTCTTAGACCTCTTTTGCTTTAATTTTATTTTCTAATTTTATTTTTCAGTGACAGTTTACATACAATATTATATTATTTTTCAGGTGTACAACATAGTGATTTCACATTTATATAACCATTGACATGAGAAACTTCCAAACCTGTAGTGAATTTCAGGAGTTTATTTGAGCCAAAATGATGACAACTGCTGGAAAGCAAAATTTCAGTGGATTGAGAAAATGCTCCAGAAAATGGCAGTTTCACCAATTATTTTATATATCTGAATCAAAGGGTAAGATGTAAGTGGGCTATGCGAAATCCGCTGGTGGTAGATTAGGGTGGCAGGGGAGAGCATAGAGGAGAAATTTCTGAGTGGATAAAAAGTAAAACAGATAGACACATACTTTTACATTGGTAGGTATAGGATATTTAACAATGAACATTTACGAAACATAGAGATGGTGTGCAGAAGTAGATAACGATGAGGGGCTCTGTGGTCTTGTGTTCTGGAGGGAGACTGTGCCCTGAGGGATCTGAAAGAAGGTGATTATTCTGACATTCCAAAGGCATGTTATTGTAGATGAAGAAAGACAATAGACAGACTTGGTTAGGGTAAATATTGGCCTTTGTCAAGGACGATGCTGGCTTAGGACATGACTACCAGCCATGAGTCACTTTTAGTTAGGAAGTTTTAATTTCAGGCCATCCTCTATGTTACTTTAGGTCCCTGAGTTTGTAAAGCATTCCATGCAGGCCTTCCCCAAACATGTTACATTTAGTATGTGGCCCCTTTTTTGACCATATGTCACCAGAAAGGGACTGGGCCCAGAGCAGGTCTGACCTGAGCCACCCTGTAGTATGTGGGGTTCTTGAGTTCATGCTGTAAAGATGCCACAACACAAGTCCAGGTGATTTTGAGAGTATGTTTATTAAAGCTCGGGGCAATAAAACAAAGGGCTTGGGATAGAAGGAGTAACAGGAGAGAGCCTAGGCTGTGATGCTTTGGCCTACTGCAGGAAAGACGTGAGCCACACGGGACTGCGTGGAATCACTGAGAAGTAAAAGTCACAATGACAGAAGTGGGCCAAGGCAGGGCTGCTTTCAGGTCACTGAAGTCAGTGAAAAGGGGGCCTTGGAGACAGGTTCGGGGGTTAGCCCTGGATGAGCTCCCACTGCCCTCATTCACCCTGGATGCAAGTTTTCTGGGGACCCTTAGAGTTTAGGAGAAAGAGAGCAAAAGTACACACCTGAAAAAAGGAGAGGCTCGGGTGCGCTCTAAGGAGAGCACACTGGCTTCCTTTTTCTTGAGCATTTTTATCTGTTTTCTAAAGGTGGGAATTTATGAGAGGTCTCAGGGAGGGCCTCAGTGGAATATTCATCAGCTTTCTAGGTCCGTCCTTCAAAATGAGCAGAGGGTTCATGGTCATCCTCTGGTCAGTTTTACCTTCAAAGAATGTCATTGAAGAGGGACTGGAACTGAGGTGGGTCTGCTCCGGCATGGTCTGAAATGTAATTCATTTGTTTTTAAGTGTCCTTGGTTCGGGAAGAAAAGACCCTGTGATTTATTATCTGGCTGTAAATTGCTCGACCATTTGTTCAGCTATCTGTCTCCGTTTCCCATTCCACTTGGCAAGGAATTTTCCCAGCTTCTTACTGTCCTGTCTCACACGTAACCTAAAAAGTGATCAACCCGATAAATTTAGTACTTATCTAACACCACGTGTAGTTAGTACAATATAATTTAATATATTCCCTATGCTGTATTTTACATCCTCATGACTGTTTTTAATATCTGGCAATTTGTACATCTTAATTACCCTACTTCTGATCGTGGCGAAATGACACCAGAATGTTACTGGTGATTGGACTTTGGTTCAGCAACTTTGGCATTTCGGTGCTGACTCAAAGACTCAAATACTGGCAAAAGGTTATTTAGAAAGTCACAGGGGTAGAGGAAGTGAGACATGGGAGAATTGAGCTGGGTGGGATGCATGGGCTCAGAAATCAAGTTATAGATGCCAAAGAAGGGCCCTTAGGGCATAGGATTAAGATAGCAAGTATATATATACCTGGGGGAAGGAGAGGAGAAGAGGTTCCTGTGTGCTTCAGAGAGAGCACCCTGGGGAAAGAAGTGGGTAGGTAAATGTGCATGAGAGAGGGAAGGAGAGAGAGAGAGTGCACATGAGCTGTACTGGGTCGTCCATTCTAAGGGTTTATAGGGGCTGGAATTTTAGGGGAGGTCCCAGGGGAGGGTCTCAATAGGCTATGCATTAGCTTTCCAGGTGCGTCCTTTCAGGGTCGTGGTGTCCACTGATTGGTTGGTGCCAGGGCAGGGGATTGTTAGTCATCACAGCTGGACCTGGTGTCAGCAGTGGCATCACCACACCTGGTCTTGCTGCCTTTGTGAGCCTGGAGCTGAAACATAATGGAGGCCTAGATGTTCTCTCTTGTTTGGCCAAAACTTTGTGTCTGTGATCAACAGGCCTGAGGCTTTGTTTCTAAGATCATCTGAGGGTTTGTTTTTGAGGTCATTGTCCTGGTTGTGCAGGCACTGGTATTGGAGTCTTATGGTCCCCTTGTTCCTCCTCTAGGGGGGTTTACTACACCAATAGGGATATGCTAGGGGAGGAAAGGTCACCCTGGGGGTGAGGGTTCTTGTTCCACCCTGGTGACATTCCGCACATGTATTGTTCCTACTCTGCTCTTGCCTGTCTAACTGCCTACTACACTTCTAAAGTGTAACCACTGTCAAGAGAGTACACAGCCTTGTTAATTATACTGTAATTTGATCCCCACCTTGCCTTCCTGTAGTCTTCCAAACGTCTCCTCCTTAATCTCCAATACATAAAAGAAACTGCAAACCTGTTATTCTGCAGAGCATTTGAGATCTTGCACCACAGCACATGTTGTCAGTTTTGTTCAAATAAACTCATAAAAATTCTATACAGGTTTATACATTTCTTACAGTGACATACTCTGTTTGACTCAAATAATTAACAAAAAATTCTCTACAGGTTTGGACATTCTTACTTTGACAAAGGCTACTGAACACTTTTCAGATTTTTGTTTGCCCTGATATGAAATCTTGTGGAGTTTATGAAATAAATTTTGGGTGAGGGACCTTTTGGAAATACCAACAAGCTATCTGAGCACTTTTAAAGCTTATATGAGAGTATGAAATATCCAGTTTGTTTTCAAGAAATATCCTTCAGTCTGAGAACCAAGAGTCATCTCCTTGAAAGTTCACTTTTCAAAGACATGGCCCTTAGGTTCTACAAAGGACAATTCCTATTATCTGAGGTTTAGGAAAATTTCCTTTTTTGTATATATTCCCAGAAATGGAATCACTGGGTCACAAGGCAGTTCCATTTTTAATTTTGTGAGGTAACTCCACACTGCTTTCTACTTTTTTGGTAAAGTACAGGAGGGTTACACTTCCACTGTCCTGGTCTTTTATAGTATAAACATATAAAATAATAAACATATTTTTTATGTTTATTTATAAAATAAACATATTACTTATATTTTATAGTATGTGCAAGATAAATAGGAGAAATTTGAGAATTGGTAAGAAAAAGGAGTGAGCTTTGAATTACTTCTAGAGCCTTAATTCTGTTTTTGTAAAGACTCAGTCAGTTAATCAGGAGAGCTATTTTTAATTTGTCAGTGTATTGGTCACCTTAGTGATAACATCAAAGGACTGACTTATTTATCCAACTACATTATCTTAAATTTGTTTCTTTATATTAGGGAGATTTCCAACTAAGATGGAAATCTAAATGTTACTGGACCTTGAATGCCAGGTTCTTGAGTCTTAATGTCATAGGAATGAGCACTGAACTCAGAATAGGATAAAGCAGATAGAGTTTATTGAAAAGAGCTTGCACACATGGGAGTCAACCAGAAAGAAAGAAGTTGAGTTCCTGGAGGAGCTCTTGTGGATGGCTGTAGGGGAACTCACTCTAGATGCATTATGGCTCCAGTGGCAAAGGCTTTGGGGAAATGTTGGACTCTAACCCTCTGTGACTGTTTAATCTCTGTAGCCTCAGGCTTGTCAGACTAACCCCAAAACTGGAATGCTGCCCAAAAATAAACATCATGCCCCCAGGGAGTGTGTTAATGAATTATAGAGTATGATAACTGCTTATGTTATCTGTTAACATTGTTAAGAATGCATTGTTCTTTCTGGTGGTCTGTGTGACTGTCCACCATATAATGTTACTCTTAACCCTCTACGAAAAGGGATCCTGTCTTGGGAGGGGTGTGGATTCTTTTTGGCTGACCACTACTGGCAGTAGATGCCTTACCCATGTAGGTAAGTTTCTCCTATTACAAGCTCCTATGAATTCGAATAAGGCTACATGTCAGTTCTTCAGAATAGATCCTGAGTTTAGACTTTTAGGGTTTTCCCCCAGTAATGGCTAATACAGGGACCTCGAGGCAGGTGTAGGACTTGGGAATGAAGATGAGGTCCGTTGTGCTACGGTCAGCATCTGGCTGTGACTGATCCTGAGGTGGTAACAAGATGTTTTCCATGGTCAGCGGACCATTCAAAGGGCCTGTGAAATGCTTGCACAAATATTCTAGTTACCATGTATTGATAAAACACTATTTTGAAGAACATGTTTAGAAAAGATGTTATTGTTGTACATTCTTTCCTTTAAAGTGCTACTAGGTTAATTTTAATTACAGAATTTTATTGAAATCAAGGAATCAGATGAAAATCAAGCTCTCAAGATAGAATTATACCAGTCAAGATGGAGTTCAGTGTTACCCCTATACTGTCTCATAAAGATTCCTAAATTCTAGATATAGAGTGCCTTTAGAATTTTTTAAAGACTCTGTAGACATTATTTTATTTTGAAAAAACTTAAATTTACTTAGAAAGCTACAGAGGCAGTATAAGTGAGCCAACTGGGCTGTATAGGCTCAGGAAGCAATTTATAGAGTCAAAAGAACAGTTCTCGGAGCTTCGGTGAGAGAAAGACAAAGGTAATACCTGGGGGGAAGAAGAGAGGGAAGGGAAAGTTGCAGGCATGCTTCTGAGAGGGAGAAATGGAATGTTTTTTATAAGTCGTCATTATACAAAGGCTTGAGGATGTTTTCTTTCTTTTTGAGTACATAGTTCCATTTTAGCCCAGTTACGCAAAGGAGAGAATGTTACTGGTATACAGTCTGTCTGAAGGGCCAGGGAGTCTCCCTCATTGGCTAGGATGACAGCAGAGGGAGGTACTTACACTGAGTGCATGGAAAACTAGAAATATCAATGTATAGGGACCAAGCATGAAAAGCTAGCAAGATAATCGGATAGAGAAAACAGTTCCCCCTTCTGGTAGCAGATGGGTCATGAGACCAGGGGCATGAGACACAAGTGCGATGGAAGTCAAAACGGTGCAAGGGGAGGTGCTTAGCCAAAGAGGTATGTCGGTCTAGCCTGGGGTAAAAAGGGATTGGTTGGGAGGTTGACCCACAGGAAGCACATGAAAGTTTGAGAAGCTGATTGATCATTTTTAGAAAGCACCTGGCCTGACCCACACCCAAGCTGGTATAATCACAGGGGAACAAAGAGGCTTTCTCTCCCTCTCCTTCTCCCTCTCTCTCTCCATTCCCACCCCCCTCGCCCCCCTTGACCTGCTCTGGCATGGTGCACTTCCTTGCTTGTGCACTCCATGGACTAGGTGGCCATAGAAGCCACAGGCCCATGGCCTCCAGGAGGGAGCCTCTCTTGTTCTCTTGCCCACTTGGTGATGCACTCGCTGGTGCATTCATGTGCTGTCCTGAGAGCACGTGATCTTGCGGCCCCAGCAGCCACAGGGCCCATGGCCATGCAGGCCCCACACACAGGTTCCAGGAGGGAGCCTGAAATAAACAGCAGCTGGGAACAAGCCAAGCTACCTGGATGGGGACTGTGACTGTTTGGAAGCCACCTGCAGGCTCCAAAGGACTGTACTTTAAATTGGGGCAAAAGCTTTGGACACCGGCTTTTGTTTTTGTCTTACTGAGGACGCTTGGACTTTTTCCATGGCAGGAAGAGGGGATGGGCTTTGAGGCAGGAGACTTCCCTTCTGCCAGGTTGCACAGCCGCTATCCTTTTTCACCAGCATCTGCCTCATGAGTTTGGCTTTTGTGGTATCAGGAATTCAAACCCTCATTTCTTTTTTTTGTTTGTTTGGTAACAAGAAAGTGTTAAATATAGCTCCTATAAGGTCCTAAACTTTGGCCTCTAATTCAGCCATCTTCTGACACAGAGCTCTTCTTAAAAATCCTTTAAAATATTTTATCAGGTTTGGCTAGGACAAACAGTAAAATTTCCCACCAACATTGATCCTCCCACCTTTTTTTCTTTCCAAAGGAAAAATCACCGTAAGAAATGTCTAAACCTGTAGAGAATTTTTATAAGAGTTTACTTGAGCCAAACTGATGACATGCTGGGGAGCAAGATCTCAAATGCTCAGAAGAACGGTTCTGCAGCTACTTTAATGCATTTGAAATTAAGGAGGTTACATAAGGGAGATTGGAGAAAACAAGGATTGGATTACAGGGTAGTTAACAAGATTACGTACGCTCTTGAGGGTTACTATCTTCTTCAAGTGGTATTTGGAAAGTGTGTTAATGTAGGTGCACAAGGACAATGGACAGGGCTGGTTTAAAGCCTTTCAGTAAAGAAGTTATAGGCGCTGGGGCAGGACCACCCATCATGACCTGCCCAGTTAGAAATCTATGATCTGATCACCCTGTGCAATTACTTCCGATAGAACCCGCTTTTTGTTGACACCTAACTATTACAAATGTGACTTAAAACAAAAACAGCTTTCTGTCTGGCCACAACCATCAGATAAGCCAAGATGGGCACTTAAAAGCACATCCGAGACCTATCATGGAAGAAGCAGTCCAATGTAATGCTTTTTCTTCTCAGGGCATGCTATAGATAGTACTGCCAACTCTTTGTGCTCCACGGGGCCCCCCATTCCACCTGGCCCAATAAAGCATGCAGGCTGGGATACAAGGCCAAGCAAGATTATGTCATATATCCAGATTTGTGTGCACTGTGGTGGTTGCAAATACCCTGTTCCAAAGGGTGTAACCAGCTAATATTTGTTGCTAAAGAGCAAGCTGGATGCCAATGTGGGTCTCTGAGAGTCCTGAATTACTGGGTTGGTGAAGATTCCACACACAGATTCTTTGAGGTTATCCTCATTGATCCATTCCATATTGCTATCAGAAGTGAACCCAAAGGATCACTAAACCAGTTCACAAGCAGAGGGAGATGTGAGGGTTGCCATCTGCAGGCTGAGGACTGTGGCCTTGGAAAGGGCCACACTCCCACATTATTGGTGGTTTTTGCCGTGCAGCTTGGAGGAGGCGTAATACTCTCTGGCTCCAGTGTGACCACTAATATAAGTAATGTTTGTAAATCCTTACCTAGTAAATAATTTAGGACAGTCATGCCTGCTTAAAAGTTCTTTAATTTGTTAAAAAAGTAGTCATCTGCCAATTGTTTCATGACCGTATTGTCAAATTTTGAAAGTAAAGTATAATAATGTTTGAAGACTGTAAGTGATGGTTTATCTCATTTTTTGTAAGATAAATGCTTTTGTCCTTGCTTTTTCTTATTAGGGATTTTCTGTGTCAGTGTTTAAAATGTCGCTTGGTATAATATGTGTAAAATAAATTCTGTGAAAAAGGAATGCAGAACTAGCCATGAAGATTTACTGGTGCACGTGATGAAACCTGCAGCTTTTGGGGGGTAATGCAGTGCTTGCTGGTTTATTCGCAAGGGGATATTTTTTTTGGAGTTTGGCAAGGACAAACATATTTAAATTGAATTTTGCTTGGAAATGCAAAAGCTATCCAAATTTGTTCTTATTTTCATATGCAAAAAAATCAAAGTTGACTAAGGGGTTCACATTTTTAGATTTAACCCAATATAACAGCTGCTTCTGAAAAAAAAAAAGGTTTTCTTGATCCAGCGATTCCACTGCTGTAAATATACCCTAAGAATCCTGAGTCACCAGTTCAAAAAAATTTATACTTCCCTCTGTTCATAGCAGCACTATTTATAATAGCCAAGTGCTAGAAACAGCCTAAGTGCCCATCAGTAAATTTGTGGATCAAAAAACTGTGGTACATTTACACAGTGGAATACTATGCAGCAGAAAGAAAGAACCACTACCTTTTGCGACAGCATGGATGGAACTGCAGAATATTACGCTAAGTGAAATAAACAAATCAGTGAAAGGCAAATATCATATGATCTCACCTGTAAGAGACCTCACCTGTAATTTAATGAACAAAATAAACTAAGGAGAAAAATGGAACCACAAGCATGGAAACATGGAACAGACTGAAAGTGACCAGAGTAGAGGGGAATTATGGTGGAAAGAAAGGGAAGGGACTAGACAAAGAATATGTATAAATGACCCACAGACATGGACAACAGTGTGGGGATTGACAACGGGAGCTGGGAGTGGGAAGGAGGGAGAGGGTGAAGGTGGAAAAATTGGGAAAATGGTAATAGAATAACAACAAAAATGATTTAATAAAAACAAAAATAAATAATTAAATGATTTAACTTCAAAACTAATAAATAAATAAAGTCACAATTTTTAGGAGAATTGACCAATCCTGTTGCAAGAAGGTTCTCTTACAAATAAAACATCCTGGTTAATCTAAACCAAATTGGCTTGGTCTCCACAGTACCACTGACGTTCACATAGAAGGTGGGGTCTCCTGGTTCAATTCTTTGACTTCATGGGATCTGTAGAATACTGAATTTCATGCAAAGTTGTAATAGTAATTACAATGGTATACATTGAAGCTGAGGGAAATTGGACATAAGGTAAGTGAGAAGGGAATTATTAACCTTAAGATTTATTGTAGTGTTAATTAGTAACCATTATGAATCTTCTAACCACCTTAGGAGGAAAAAAATGTGGTTGGCTTTATGTAAAAGTTCTTCATTTCTTAGTGCAAGCAGGTATCTTGGTCACCCCATTATATCCATTATTCCCATAAGACTACTGAGAAAAGTCGTGTGGTTGGTGACAATATAAATTTATGGTTTCTAGTCTAACATTATGCATTGTCTACTGTTAGCTTTTTCATCACTGCTCAAATTATGCTCAAAATCCTTACTATTCCACAAACCTTCCAGGCCATGGATTGTTCCCACCTTAATGTTAACATACCACCACCCTCTGCTTGCCTCTTGTCTTCCAGCAGACTAAGCTTCTGTTTCCCAGGTGAATTTGAGTATGTAGGAAACACAGAAGAGGAATTACCCCTATTTCCAATTCTGGGTTTGCTGACTTAATAGGTAGTTTGGTTCTAAAATCTAATTGCTAAATTTCTTGAACCAATTTTCCTCCTATTAGGGATCTTAAAAGACTCATTAAATGATTTCCCGAAAACATGTAGCAGACTCATAAAAACTCTTAACTCCTAAATTCCTTTTCATGCAAAAATCTTAAACCATCTATTTTGTGGGCAGATGTTGTTCAAGTAAAGGAATAAATATCTGTTAAACTAAAAAAATCAACAAACATTTTTACAACTTAACCAGGGATGGAAGAGGCATCTCTGAGAGGGCGCAAAAGACATAGCCACAATGATTCAGAGTCACTCCCAAAGATAGACAAGAGAAATACTTGCCCTGGTCAGGTAGCTCAGTTGGTTAGAGTGTTGTCCCAGCATGCCAATGTTGTGGCTTCAATCCTTGGTCAGAGCACATAAAAGAATCAACCAGTGAATGACTAGGTGGGTGGAACAACACATAAATGTCTCTCTACCTTCTTCCCCCTCTCTAAAAACAAACCAATAAATTAAAAAATATTTTAAAGAAAGAAAGACTTAGAGAAACTTCCTGAGACCTGACAACAGTTGGTGGCATGTGGGTTGCAATGGGATGCAACCTACACTTCTGTTGGGCTAAATACAAATTCTTGCAGTTCCCCAACCTGATGGGTAGCTGCCTACAGATACGGATCCAACAACCTGTGACTCTGACAGGCAGAAAGCCAAACCAAACTTTCCGGACACAAGTGGGACAAACAGGAAAGTAATGGCTGCCTCTGGGAGACAAATGGTCAATAATCAATGAGTACTCAAAACCGAGAGTAATACCCAAAGAATGGGTTTCTTTAAGTATTTCCCCCTTTAATTTAAATGCAGAGAAGGAGAGGTTCTTACTGCCCTTCTTTGATTAGACCTCAAGCAGAAATTGGAGTGACTGACTTGGTATGAATTTTTACTTCTCTGCCAGCTTTACCAGACATCCTGAGTTCTTAGCTATAACCCCAAAAATCATCGGGGTGTCCTAGCTGATCTTTTGTTGCAGATGGAGACAGAGTCGAGGCTCCTGGTGGTCATGAAAAAAGAATTGAATAGACTAAACGAACAGAGTTAAGTGAATCAAGAAGCAAAGCAAGTGAGATTTATTAAGAAAAGTATACTTCCCAAGATATGAATGTGGGCCATATCTCACCAGAGAATGGCCCCCTTCTTCCAAAATGGTTCAGTCTTTATTGGGTCCTATAATTATCCTTGAATGCCCACATAGGTGAGGAAATCACAATGCTAATTTAAGATAATGAGGCAAAGGTGAAACAGCGGTCAACAGAAACTTTGAAGCACAAGTGTGACTCCTTGCCAGGTGTCACAAGGCAATCCTCAGAAATCAGGATGCTGACTGATGACAGCTGCAGTGTCTCAGGACTTCCTCATCCCTATTCTATCTCTTGCCTCGACTTCCCCCACGAGTTTTGGTTCTCAAAAATTTCTTTTTGGGGTTGTCAAGGGAGGATGATCAATCTTCTGTAGCTACTTCCTGTTGGAAGGAAAGGGTAGACCCTGTCTGCTGAGAACCGAAAAACTCTCACCCTATTTTGTCTAGAGTTTGAAGAGGAATCTCTGAGACAAGCATGGACACTCTATGTTGGAAAGTATCAATATCAGACTCCCTAGGGATTGGTTGAAAACCCTGGAGCAACATCATCTTGATGTGGAACTCTTCATGGCCCGAAGATTAGAAATAAGATGATAATTATAAGAGGTCATTACTTCAGGATTGTCCAGGAGAAGGGCCTGATGTATGGTCAATCTATTTCCTATTAGCCAAAGATGCCCTTTCATTTCTAATACACCTTGTACCTGAGGGGGTTAAGACCTCTAACTTCTGTCTATGAGTTAACTTAGCAGCTTCCTTGGTTAATATGGTTGTGGCTGCAACTGCTCTTAGACATGGAAGCCACCTGGTTGCTTCATTGTCTAACTTTTTAGAGAAATATGCACCTGATCGAAGTTCATTTCCTTGTTGTTGGACAAGACCCCTAAGGCTACTCTCTGCTTCTCTGCTATGTATAAAGAGAAAGGCTTAAGTCAGGGATGCCTAGAGCCGGGGCCTTGGCTAGGCCATGCTTGATTTTATTAAAAACTTGATCATGTTCCTTTTTGCATATAATGGATTTGGTGTCTGGTCCCTTAGTAGTTTCATATAAAGGTTTTGTGATTAGTCAAAAGCAGAGGCTCTAAATTCTGCAAAGTCCAGCCCATCCTAAGAAAGAGCAAAGTTATTTGACAGGAAGTGGTGTTAGCTCAGTGATTGCTTTTATTCTTTCTTGTGACAGTCATCTAGATCCTGGGGTTAGGATACATTGTAAATAGTTTACTTTTTGCCTGGTAATTTGGGCCTTTTTCTTAGAGACTCAATATTCTTGGTCCCCAAGGAGGTTGAGCTTAAATTGTGGACCAATCTTTACTCCCCTGTTCATTTAAGAACAAGGAGGATGGGAGTACTGTTGGAAGATTGACAGGGTACTACTAGCCCATGTGCTACAAATTTCTCTATAATAGGCTGCAGACCCTACAGGGCCTTCCGTTTGATAGGATACTGTTTCCTATGGAAATAGGCTGTCTCAGGCTTTAAGCAAATTCAAACTGGATGGGCAGCCTTGGCTTTTCCAGGAATTCCAAAGTCCCAAATCAGGGGACCTATATTTTGTAAAATTTGTTCTGAAATGCCGCTTTCTAGTTTACTTCCCCTGGCTAACATAACTTTAAAGATCTTAACTGGGACCTCTTGAAACTTCAAAATGACACCTAATTTGGCCAAGAGGTCTCATCCTAGCAAAGTATAGGACATTTTAGAATAATTAGGAGAGAATGTATAAAAAGTTGGCTTTCAAATTGACAGGTGACAGGGGGTGTTTGAAAACAAGTTCAAGACTTTCCTTCAACTCCCATAATATTAATTGAATCAGAGGAGAGAGGTCTAGCATAAAAATTGAGGACAAAGTGAGTGGCCCCAGTATTAACAAGGAAATTAATTTTCTTACTTGCCACATCAAGGATTACCCAGGGTTCCTCAGTGGAGACTGAGATGCTGGTATAGGCTAGAGCCAAGTTGTTCCCCAGGTACCCTCAGTCCTCAAATGCTGTCAAATGGACTTAGAAGATGATCCCTTTCCACTCCGGAAATGGAGGCAATCTACCTTCCAGTGCCAGGGATCAGGGTATATCTCACCTTTGCATGTGGGATACGGCCCTGGGGGTAGCCTACTGCAATCCCTTGCCCAGTGTCCAGGGTGTTTGCACTTAAAGCCTGTTCAATCATTTTGCCCTTGGTGTTTTTGTGGCTTTCCCGGGTTACCGTGAGATGGCTGGACATTGCCAATTGTGCCACTAACAGCTAGTGTGATTAGTTTGGCCAGCTTTTCCACCCTCTTTTTCTCACACTGGCTTTGCTCTTTTTTTTCCCCTCCAAGTTACAATTGTTAAAGAGTGAGAAGACAGTATCTGTCAGCTGGGCCATAGGAGTTTGTGGACCCATGTGTAATTTCTGAAGCTTTCTACAAATACCAAGGACTGATTCCTCTGAGGTGGGAGCAGAGGCTTTAGGACTTTGGGGCCTACTTTGTTCCCCCTGAGAGACAGGTGGGGCACTTAGAAGGGGGTCACCTAGAATGTCATTGTTGACTCCTAGAGGGGCTGCCTCTCTTGGCCCAGAACGAAGGGTTGTATTGTGATACAGTCCCATGGAGGCTTGAACATAGGGAACCCCTGATCATTTGCCTAACCTTCTACAAAACAGGTCTAACTGGAGTATGGTGTTGTAATTGTTGCTCCCGTTTTCAGGCCAGACTTCCCCATCCCTTAGTTTATACCGAGGCCAAGCTGTGTTGCAAAAGAAAATTACCTCTTTTTCTTGAGATTTTCAGGGCCAACTTTATCCCAGCTTCTAAGACTTCATCCTAATGGGAATCCTGAAGGAATAAAGGGAGTATTACCCATCTTATCCATGGCATACCATGGGGAAAAGAAAAAGATATTGGAACTCCTGACTCCCCAGGGGCATTCCCCTTTGTTTGCCCAGAGGAGTTCTCTAGTGGGTTACAGGGTGTCCCTCACTGTTATAAGCTACCAGGTGTCTCTGGTGAAACTAAGGGAGCTTGAGTGTTTCGGCCAGCAGAAAACAAACTAGAGTTACCATGGACTAATCGTACTCTTTTTCCTGGTAACTAATACAGAAGCTTTGGTTAAATTGGACATGGCTTGCCTCACGAAGAGTCCAGGTAAGTTGGACTCCTGCAAGGACTTTTAGGGAGGGAACTGTACCAGTCATTTGAAACATTTCCTGAAAAGAAAAAGTTTTCCTGAGTTTAAGAAAAAGAATCCTCTAGTTATGTGGGCCAGGGTCTCTCCTCTCTTTAGGATCTATAGGACAAAAACATAAGAGATTTTAAGGAGGGGAGGTATGCCCTTCTCTGTAAGGTACCAGAGGGGAAGTTGATTAACTGGAACTATTTTCCTCTGCTCTTCGTGGGCACAGAGGAGCCAGGAATGTTCTAGTTTGTTTGTTTGTTTTTTTGCATACCTAACCTGTGTTGTGAAGGCCTCCAAAAGGATTTTCAGGAGATACAGGTAAAAGGTCTTGTGTTCGTGCTTGGAATGAACTGTCAAAGACTGTGCTCCAGCTTGAGTAGAGCAATTATGGGGGGCCCTAAGGAGAACAAAGGACCCGGAGGTGCCTGTTAATGGCCTCCAATGGCAAAAACAATGGTGATATAGGCAGGAAAGGGGAGCTAATGCCTCACCTGCTCTAGGGTAGTGCCAATTGAAAGGGCCCACCAACCTTGACAAACATTCAGTGCTAGAGCAAATGCAGCAAATGCTTTGATTGCAGAAGAGGCAAACAGGGAAAGGATGCAAATAGAGGGGCTAAAATTCCGTGGGAGAAGTAAGTTTTATGAGGAATGCGATTGGTTTGCAAATGAGGCTGACAGTGCAAGAAGACATAGTGAAGATGGGAGGTGCATCTGGCAACCCTTCCTGAGGGTTACAATAGTCCTAAATGGAGAGCCATGGGGAAGGGATGGTGTTGTGTTTTACAGTGTGCCTTGTTGTGTGATGTTGTCATGTGTCTGCAGGGAACCTACAGACTCTTCCCCAATCCATGACCAGGTAATCTTCACATGGGAGTATTTCAAGTGGCTGGAGGCTTATTGGCTCTTAATTGCCTGACCTGCACCTACACAAAAATGGCAAACTCTCTTCAAAAAGTTGGAGTGTCCCAACGCTTTGGAAAACAAAATGGAAAGGAGACAGAGAAGAAGAAAGTCTCCTCCAACCACCGAAGCAGTGAGGAGTTGTCTTACCACTCCAGTGCTTCCACAGAAGACCTCCTGGCTGGCTTGCAGAATTGTTGCAGATGCAGACGGGGTCCAGGCTGTTGGTGGTAGCAAACAGAAAATTGAACAGACTACACAAACAGAGTTAAGTGAAGCAGTGAGATTTATTAAGAAAAGTATACTTCCCGAGATATGAGAGAGGGCCACCTCTGATCAGAGAATGGTCCCCTTCCACCAAAAGGACGAGGCTTCATTGGGTCCCGTAATTTCCCTTAATTGCCCACGTGGGGGAGGAAACTGCAATGGTAATTTAGGATAATGAAGGAAAGGGGAAACAGTGGTCAACTGAAGCTCTGGTGTGCAAGTATGGCTCCTTACCAGGCGTCCCAGTGTGATCCTTGGAAATCAGGATGCTGACTGATGACAGCTGCAGTGCCTCAGGACTTCCTCATTTCTATTCTGTCCCCTGTCTTACTTTTGTAAATTGCTAAAACTCTAGAGAAAGAAAGAAGCCCATCCTTTTATTTTCTGATGTTCAGTGGATGGGGACTGTGTATTAAAGTCACCAAAGACAGATTAACAATAGAAAAGGTTTATTTCATGTACATATGGAGGCTTCCCAGAAGACAAGTAAAAACCCAGAGAAGAAGTTAGGTCCAGGGATTTATATGGTATCTTTTTTTTTTTTTTTTAAGGATTACAAATCGTGGTGAAGAAACTCAGCAAAGGAAAATGGGAATTGTGGAAAGCTGACTAGAAAATGTATGGTAAATACAGGTAGAGTAGGTTAGTATAGTTTGTTATGTAGTTTCAAGTCACCTCAGGTGATAACAGTTGTCTTCATAGTCTCAAATTTCTGGTTTGAGGAATGGGGACACCTTTAGAAGGGTATTTGTTTTTTTTTTTTAACAAATGGAATGGAAACTTGGGCTGCATTTAGATACATGGGGGAGTAATAGGGGAGCTTAAGAGTTAAAGATTTTAGCTTCACTTATAGTTGATTGGCTTAAGTGATTAATGAATGTGGAAAACTGTTATCCCAGAAACTGGAATGTATGACCTATGTGACCCCAGGAGGTTGACAAGAAATTCAACCTTCGTGCCCCAGGGGATCTGCAAGTGATAAAGATGGTATCAGAGCCATTGTGTTCCAGGGAGTGAATGTACTTGATGCAGATAAAGAATTTTTGATTAGACCCTGGCTGGTATGGCTCAGCGATTGAGTGTTGGTTGGGGAACCAAAGGGTCATGGCTGGATTCCCAGTCAGGGCACATGCTTGGGTTGTGGGCCAGATCCCCAGTAGGGGGTGCATGAGAGGTAACCACACATTGATGTTTCTCTCCCTCTCTTTCTCCCTCCTTTCCCTTCTCTAAAAATAAATAAATAAAATCTTATTTAAAAAAAAGAATTGTTGATTAGCTGGTAAGGAAATACTAGGTAAATCACTGCCAGACTGAAACTCTTATTTGATTAATCTTTCCCCAAACCTACTCCTTTTTTCTTCTTATAAAGAGGTCGACTTGAGATAAGATGTAAGGAGGATTTTAGGGTACATAACCTGCCATCTTCTCAGATCACCCGCCATCTGAATAAAACACCAATAAAGATTCAATCCTTGTCTGTACGTATTAGTTCTGGTAATGACGGGATGCACAAATACAAACTTTTCTGGTTTTGGGAGGGCAGAGAACTCCTCCTGTTTTTACTGTTACTCAGTTGCGTTCTCTCAATATAAGAAACATTCAAAACTATAGAGAATATTTATGAGTTTATTGAGCCAGACTGATGATACTTGCCGAAAAGCACAATTTCCACAAGCTGAGAAAATGCTCTGGCAAATGGCAGTTTTAGACCTTATTTTATACACTGTAATCACAAGAGGAGGCATAAGTAGGTTAGATGAAATTCATTGGTGATAGATTAGGGAGGCAAGGGAAACCTCTGGGACTGGATAGAAAATAAAATGATAGACACATACTTCTTTTACATAGATGGATACAGGATAGTTAACAGTCAACAATTAACATGAAAGTAGTTTCAATGAGGGGATTTGTGGTCTCTGCTCTGGTGTGGTTTTTGTGTTTGGAGGGGACTGGAAGAAAAGGGGTTACCTTAACATTCCAAAGGCGTGATATTGTAGATGCAAAAAGATAACAGTCTTAATTAAGGTAAAGGGTGACTTTTGTCAGGAAAGATTCTAGCCTAGCATATGGCTTCCCACCATGACCTGCTTTTAGTCAGAGAGTTTTAATTTCAGACCAGCCTGTGTGGTTACCTTAGGTCTCTGAGTTTGTAAGGCCATCACACAGGCCTCGCCTGGGCTTTCAGGTTTAATATGTGGCCCCTTTTTGTCCACTCTTTAGATCAAAATAATTCTTTTCTGCCAAAGTGTCATCTTTTGGGATGACATTGTTAAAGAACAAAATTCAACTGAGTAGGTTTTAATGTATGAATTTGGCAGCATCCCCTCCAACAACCAGAAGGGAGCTCTGAGATGCTACGCAACATGGAGGGCTTTTAGAGGCGGAAAGAGGGTGTGACAGGAAAGTTGAGATTATTTCAACAACTTTGGGGAAGGCAGGGCTTTTTTTTTTTTAGGCAGATTACCTTACTAGTGGTGACCATGAAAATTCCAGACTGATTGGTTTAAAATACCGAGGCAGGTTATAAGAAGCTAGAAACATTCCTTGACTAGTGAAATGAGGAAAACAGAAACAAAATGATTAAATAAATGGCTGAGAAATTACTAGCCAGCTAATAAATCACAAGGCGTAATCTCCCTAACCAAGGACGCTTAGGAGCAGAGGGTTTATATGTCCCCTCTCCAACCAGAGAGGGAGCAGCTTATGTCGCCCTGGCCAGGGAGGCAGAGAACAGTGGCCTAGTTCAGTGCTGTTAGTGCCAGCCAAGCCTCAGAGTAGATACAGTCAGGGGAGTAAATAACAAAAAGACAAATCTAAGATCGAGATGAGGTTGACTAGGAAGTGATTCCAAACACCACTATACATTCATTTTGATACCAGCATATTGAAAAACATACCTAAAAAGCTGATGAATATCCTGATTGAGAACACCCTTAAAATACCCATTAGCGAAAACAGATAAAAACCTTCAAGACAAAGGACCCGATGCATACTCTCCATTGAGTATGCCTGTGCCTCCCTTTCCTCAGGTGTGAAAATTTTTAATTTTAATTTTTATTATAGTTATTTTTAATCCTCACCTGAGGATATGTTTATTGACTTTAGAGAGAAAGAGAGGGGACAGAGACAGACAGACAGACAGATATCCATGCAAGAGAGAAACATCAATTCGTTGCCTCCCATATGTGCCCTGACCAGGGATCTAACCCACAACTTAAGTATGGGTCCTGGCTGGGAATCCAACCAGCAACATTTTGATGTATGGGACAACACTCCAACCAACTGATCCACCTGACAAGTATTTTTTTTTTAAACAGGTATATTTTGATCCCCTTCACAAATTTCTATGGTATAAATACACCAAAAGGGCTGATTTTGTGTCATTACCAATGTGACATCACTGCACTGGAGTTCTGAAGAGGTGTACATAGTTCCTCACATGAGCCGGCCTGAGCTGGCTCTAGCACACCATGTCTGTGTCACTTTTCTTTACACCAGGAGTCTTGGTGTCAGGGACACAGACACTGATAACAAATATTAACTATGGGGGTTCAGACCAAGTCACCCCAAGATATGCCTCAATGTTACGTGGATTGTTTTGAGCTAAAGGCAACCATGAGCCTGTGGGTTCAAGAGAAACTTCTGCTCCCCGTTTTACTCTGTAGAAAAATTTGAATTAGAGGCTTTGCCCATAATAAAGAGATTATCAGGTAACAGATCGAAATGCTTCCTCTCTCTGATGGCCTGCAGGCTAATAGCTCCCGCTATAAATATGCTAATTAACTAGAGCAACTCTGCTTGAGGCTGGAGCAGCCAGCCTGTTGGCAAAGAGGTGGGGAAATATGCAGAAAGTAATGACTGTTTTTCAAAGATTCACAGGAGTCTCCAGAACTGGACTCAAATCAGCAGGCTAGGGGACAAACAGGGAACAAAAAAATTGAGAGATTTCATAATCTCCTTTGGATCTCTTATTGCCCGCCTTTCTACTGACAGCACCCCATCTAGTCCCCCTCCTCCCATCCCTTAACAATTAAAGATGGTTGGGTTTCAGACTCTGTTAAGATGGATCTGATAATTAGTTCTCCCATTTTCTTGAGCTAGGCCTTCTCAATCAATAAAACTTTCCTTGCTCCAAACTCTGATCTGTTGAATATTGGCCTATATTTTGATCATCTGGCACACAGACCTTTGGCCTGTAGCAACCAGAGATAACCTGCCTGTGTGGCAGGGCAAACTACTGGTTACTGAACACTGCGCTCTGCCGGCAACGACCTTCTGAAGCCCCACGGTTCCTACCCTCATCCTTACCGCTGGGTGTCATATAGATCTCATTTTCCCTTTCTGTCTCTGAACCTCTCCTGTATGTGGTGGGGTCTCTGACTCATGTATGCTGGGTTCCCATACATATGTATGTCATTAAACTTGGTCATTTTCTCTTGCTAATCTGCCTATGTTTATTTGATTACTAGATCAACTGAAAGAACCTTGAGTAGAGGAAAAAATAGCATTTTTTTCCCTTAGTCATTTTGATTGTCTGAAGTTTGTTTTCTAGAAGAAATCACGGGAATTAAATTCTCTGAATTTCTGCACATCGATTACAGTTGTCTATGACCTTTATCCTTAAAATTCACTTTTGCTGCATTTAAGATTCTTGGTTCACGTTTTTTTTCTCTTACAAAATCTTAAGTATGTGTAACCTGTTTTCTTCTGGCATTGAGGGAAAACAGAGTTGGCCATCCTTTAATATGCCTTTTTTTGGGTATTGATTATTTTAAGCTGATTATTTATTTTCAAAAACATGAAAGACTCAAGAAAAGCCTTTGACCTCCTTCCTAGCTGCCTAAAAGAATTTAGACTGATGGCCCTGGCCAGGAGCTCAGTTGGTCAGAGCATTGTCCCTATATGCCGAGGTTGCTGGTTCTATCCCCAGTCAGGGCACATACAAGCATCAATCAATAAATGCATCAACAAATGGGAAAACAAATCTATGTTTCTCTATCTCCCTGAAGTCAATCAATCAAAATAATTAAATTAAAGAATTTAGATAGATGACCTGCTCCAGGAAGAGGTCTATCATTATAGATAACTATGGTTTAATATAAACAAGTGTGTGACAAACAGGGTAGAACCCAGCAATTCCCCTTTGATCTAAGTCCTCTCTGTGTCCCATTGTTAAAGATGGCCCAGCAAGCATTTGTTTACAAAACACTTGCTTTTGCATCTCCATGTGGATTTCCTTCTTCCCTTTTGAAGTCTTAAACCATAAACCCTCTTTCTCCTTAGCTCAGCGTGGTATACGAACCTCAGCTGCCTGATTTTAATTCCACCCATATTCTCATGGAGCCTCCACATGTATATATATAATGAAATTTTGTTATTATCTTTTGTTAATCTGTCACATGTCAGTCTGATTATTAAACCAACCAGAATAATTTAGAAGGGTAGAAGGAAAAGTATTTTCCTACCCTGCAGCATAAAACATCTTATCACAGTCTAAAATCTATTGCCTCGCAAGCCACTGCTCTTATTGTCTAGATGCCCAATGACATAGTCTTTGAAATCCAATAATTCACTACAATATGTCTTGGCATTGAGCATTCTGCATTGATATTCTCAGGTTCATAGGATGTTCTTTTAATATGTTTCCAATGTATATATTTTTTTACTTCAAGAAAATTTTCTTGAATTACAGGTTTTAGAATTTTCTCCCATGGTAACTTTCATCTTCAAGGACTCCTATTATCTTTTCTTTTAAATTTTTATTTAGTGATTTTAGAAGGAAAGAGAGGAAGGGGGGGTTGGAGAGACAAAGAGAGAGAGAGAGAGAGAGAGAGAGAAAGAGAGAGAGAGAATGATTTGTTGTTCCATTTACTTATGCATTAATTGGGTGATTGTTGTATGTGCCCTGACCCAGGACTGGACTATGACCTTGGCAGGATGATTAATCAACTGAACTATTGGGCCAGGGCAGGAACTCCTATTATTACCCCCCCCCAACCCCGCACGACCCCCCCTCCCGCCATCCCGCCCAGTGCACTGGTCAAATACATCACAGTAGTTTATTTAACACACACTTGTGTGTATGTTTGTAAGTGTGGGTTTCACACAGTGCTTTTGTTCGTACCAGGAACTGTCTGCTCTTTTTGTCTGTATTTATAAAAAAAAGTCTAACTGTACCAGCATAAGGCCAGATCACTGGGGAGCAGAGGAGGGGACCCTAGCAGTGGCCCCAGAGCCAGTAGGTTGCAGGAAGCAAGGGAGGCTGCCTGGATTGAAATCGCAACTGAAACCACTTGACAGCCTGCCTGCTCCCTGGGGCTACAGTAAACAACTGGCAAGCTCCCGAGGCAGTGGCAGAGAGCTTGTTCTGAGGCTGCATGGGGCCAAAAAGGTCAAAATACATGTGTATGGTGGAGGTCAGTGAGCTGCAGCAGGGAGCGGATGCCCTGCCCTGGGCTGAGACGCTGGTGCACCTGTGTGCAGCTGGGAAACTTCTGTCCCCTTTGGCGAAATGGTGGCTGGAAGAGGGCAAAGACAACTGTGACAAACATGACCAACATTGGCCCACATCGGCCCACTTTGGTTGAAAACCTAGACACTCCCACAGCATGTGAGATTTTGGAAAGGGACTTAAAACAGAATGCATCAGAAGACTCTCTTGCTTGCAGACACAAGGACTACTTGGGGCTTAAGCTTCACATGGTAGGAAGCCAGTTGGCAGAAGCCAAGTCTTGCAATGGGACATGTCTTGTTGGGTACCAGCACTTGGGACAATGCACCCCTGTGCAGCACGGCACATGGGTCCCGGACTGTTTCCATTCTCTTGCCCGAGAGCAGCACATGGGGGCTGGGAGCAGCACAAGGAGGCATGAGTTGGGAACGTTCTTTGGTCCCAGGGGTGCAGGCAGCTTTGGGTGCTGGGGTCCCATGGATGGAACTTCTCTGCATGACCATCTGGAGTGACCTGACAGTGCACCCCAGACCCTAGGACAGAGCGAGAGACCTGCCCAAGGTGATGGTGACACTAAAACCCACAAATGTGCACTAGAGAGAGAGAGAGCTTGAGGATGGATACCAGAGGACAACTTGAGTTCCAAAAGGATAGATAAGCAATAATGGGGAACTTCTGAGCATCGATTTGGATACCAGCCTTTCTGGGAACATGGAATTTCTGTGCTTTGTGAAAGATGTTGGCTTGGAGCAGGAATGTTCTCAGCCCCATCCCCCCAGCTGGGTACCCTGTTAATAAAACCTCTTTCCCTCCCCACAAATCTTTGTGTTATGCTTGTACATGGTGGCAAGTAGCTGGACCCCAGGCTGCCTGGTTACATAATCTTGTTCTGTGTCTAGGAAGTCATTTCCTTCTGGGACAGCAGTTTTCAGAAGAGCTAAGAGTTTCCGTATTGCAGGGGGGATTTGTAATTCCTCTCCTGCAGGCTAGAAGCTTGACAACATGGCCTGAGACCCACTGGGCAGGGGCTGTTACTGTTTTCTGGGTCTGTGGTCGGTCCAGTGCCCAGCACAGTGCTTGTACTCCAGTTAAAGGAATTGGGCAATTAGCCATGAGGTCGGAGCCAGTAGCCTGGTGGTAGGTTTATCCAACTACTATTTCCACAATGTAGATTGTGCCAGATAACAAATCTGCTTCAATCTTTCAGAGTGTCTGCAGGCATCGCTTTCCTTCAAGTCTGTCTGTAAAAAGGTGGTCTCTACCTGGCTATCCAGGGTGTGAGGGAGCTCTCTGGGGAACTGCATTGCCAACATTTGCTGGACATCATCCCGGACACCTTTGTATGCATTCAGACTTACGGAGCTCTGTATCTTGCAGCTTCTGTAGGCTGCTGGTGATCCTTTGTGTTCTTTGGCTTATAGATGCATCACTCCAGCCTCTGCCTCTCCTATTTTTATTTTGATATCCTTGCCTATCCTCAATGTTTGTCATATTCTCTTGAATTCATTTTATCTTTTTTCTTTTTGATTTAAAAAATTTTTTAAGTTTAAAAATTTTCTCGTTTTCACTTTCTCTCTAATGGTGTTGTGGGTTATGTTTATTTTCTCTCATGAACCTTTAGTGTAGCCTTTACTTCTTATTTTTTAAATTTTAAATTGTTTCCTGAGTGTCACTTTATTTCTGAGTTTTCCTAATTCTGATTTATGTTCTTTCACATTTTCTAGCACTCTCTTAAGGTTTTTAGCTTATGTTGAAATGATAGGTTACAGTTTTGGTCTGTTGTGAGCATGCTTTCTCTGTCTGTAGGAATGTCATCCTACTTTTTATTGTATATTTTCTTCTGAAAATAACTTTCATGGCTTTTTCCTTTAGTTCTTTTCTAATGCCCATTTTCCCCCCCATGCATTTACTTTTCTTGAACATTCAAAAGCAGCAGAGTTTAGGAGAGCTTTTGCAGCTTCACTTAGCAATGCCTGTTGTCTTAATTGGTGCGCTAAAACATGGAAGCTGCCTTCGGAATTTCCCCTTTCCCACATTTATCTGCATTTTCTCTTTCCTACGTTTCTTTTGCCCCCGTCCTGCAGAGTTCTTATTCCATCCTGTGAGTTTCCCCTCTGTGTGGGGTCTTGTCTTGGAAGGAAGGATTGCTGTAGCCCTTCCACTTCTGTCTGTGGGCCCCTTGCACGTAACTCGCTCTTGGTTGGGGAAAAAATCCTTTCGGTTTCAGCTGCTGTTCTCTCCATGCTTTCCTGGGGAAACCTGATGCTATTTGGGAGTATCTTCAGGTCCATCGGGTGCTTCATTTTCCCTGTTTCTACTTCTACTATGCTGACATCACCAGGTCTTGCAGCTATCTGTGGTTCATCCTTACTGATCTTCCATTTTGGGCATTTGAGGGATACCTTGTCAACTGGCTTCGTCCCAAGCATTGTCCATGGGTTTGGTTTTGCTACCTAGTTACTCAGGCCATAGCACCTAATGGATAGATGACCCTTGATCCATGTATAAATTTTGTTTAATGATCCATTCTCAATAATTCGCACTTTGGACTCTGACTTGAAATAAACACATTAATGCAGAGTAAGTTAAAGCAACCCTGCCAGGAAAGCCCTAACAACCAAGCTGCTTAAAAGCAACTATCCTTAAAAGTAGTTAAAGTTCCCTAAGCCAGAATTTCTGACAACTACTTAATAGGGCTTAATGTTTTAAATTCATCCAATGTATTTTTATTGGGAGTCAGTCAGTTGTTTTGTATTCTATTAAATGCTGTTCTGGATATAAAGAAGTATAAAGCATAGTCTCTCCCCTCAAGGAGTTTCTAACATATCTGAAATTTTATTGGATACATGAAATAGGAAAGTAATTTGCAATGACAATGATATAAAATGTATCAATTGTTTAACCTCTTGTTACAGATTGACCATAATGTGTCAAGCGATAACTCCCCTTCTCCATAGTTCTCTGTAATCTATTAAAATCACATTGCAGGGAAGGAAAACAGATGGGATAGGTATATTTTAGATCTTAGACCTCAAAATCTAAAACAGGATAGAGAGGATGTTTACCTTAAGAAAAAAATTGCAAATGTCTAAGAACTAAAACTAAATTCCAAATGCATAATTGAAGTAGAAAAATAGTTCTTTTACCACCTTAAGTGAGAACTCAATGTGCCGAAAGAAGATGTATAAAACAGATAAATTGGAAATAATGATTTACATTAAAATTCTTCAATTTATAAAATTGTTAGTGAGCTCTCATTCTGCATTTGTATTTGATTTGCTTTTTTTTCTTTCCTGTTTGCATTGTTACATCCCTTCTTTTACAGCTTAGTTTTGGTGTCTCGTTTGATTTTCTGGTGATTTTCTATGAAGAGTCAGTGTGACATACAACCAGGTCAGGAGTCAGCTCTGTCAGAGGCCCTGGGACTTCTCCAGACTTCCGCTTTTCTCTTGGAATGAGTGTGGAATACCACCTGTGGTAGATAGCATTCCTAATTATCCCCCAAGGTGTCTCCCTGAATGTGCACCCAGTTGAATTCTCCCCTTGAGTGAAGGTGGGACCTATGAGTTTGATGAGGTACGGCAAAAGTAAAGGAATATTGTAAAGGTAATTAAGGTCCCTAATGACATAAAATTAATCAAATGAGAGATTATTTTAGGCGGGCGAATTTATCGCATGAATTTTTAAAAAGGGCCTGGAGAAGAAACAGAAGTCAGAGAGGTTTGAGGCAGCAGCAGAAGACACTCTCCCATTGGCCTTGTGGAAGCAACTGCCATGTGTGGTGAGGGCCAAGTGGCAGGACGCAGCAGGGGGCCCCTGGGAGCTGAGGCCTTCAGTCCTCCAACCACAGGAGCTGAATCCTGCCAACAACCAGTGAGCTAGAAGAGGTTCTGGATCCTCCAGGTCAGAGCTTACCAGGGCTACCACACTGATTGCAGCCTGAAACCCTGAGCAGAAGGCATGGCTTAGCCTGACTCCTGACACAAGGGAGCTATGAGATAATTAATGTAGGTTTGTTGTGAAGTTGCTAAATTTGTGGTACTTTGTTGCACAGATATAGAAAGCTAATATATCAAATCTCCACAAAAGTCCTTCTTGTAAATTTCAGGGTTCCTACTGTCCCTTTCCCCAGCTTCATCTCACCTCACAGCCTAGTGTCTGTGAGGACTTTTGAAAACCCAAGTAGATAAGATCACTTGGTAGCTAGGAAGACAAAAAGGCTCAATGCCTGTCTCTTGCACGAGTGAATGAAGTAAAGAAGGCAAATAGCTGGATACTCCAGAAGCTGCTTCCTAACTTTCACTTTTCTCCAGCGTGCACACTGACAAAATGCAGGAAATATTTTTCTATTTTCTATTGGGTAAATACGGTTATAATGTAAGAACAGTCCCTCAACTTTGTCTCTGAGGCTCTCACACACCAGTTTATACACAAAAGGGGGGAGTGTCAAGCCTTCCTTAGTGTAAGCTGGTGTTTATTATATGAGACAACAGGGAAATTTAAACTACCACAACGCTCCTACAGAAAAAGACTATGTTATACAGTGAAGTAAAATATGAAACTTAAGATGTGATGGAGGAAAACAATGACTTAAAGGAGTTCTATAGAATTAAAATTAGCTTGCAGCATTAAAAATCAACTAATAAAATTAGTTTAAAATATGGACTTTCTTTTTTTAAGTATATTTTATTGATTATGTTATTATAGTTGTCCCATTTTTTTCTCCCCTTTATTCCCCTCCACCCTGCACCCTGCCTCCCACCAGCACCCCACCCTTAGTTCATGTTCATGGGTTGTGCATATAAGTTCTTTGGCTTCTCCATTTCCTATACTATTCTTAACCTCCCCCTGTCTATTTGCACATATCATTTATGCTTCTTATTCCCTGTACTTTTCCCCCATTCACTCTCCTCTCCCTCCCTGCTGATAACCCTCCATGTGATCTCCATTTTTGTGATTCTGTTCCTGTTCTAGTTGTTAGCTTAGTTTGTTTTTGTTTTGATTTTTGTTTAGGTTTCGGTATTGATAGCTTTGAGTTTGTTGTCATTTTAGTGTTCATAGTTTCGATCTTCTTCTTTTTCTTAGATAAGTCCCTTTGACATTTCATATAATAAGGGTGTGGTGATGATGAATTTCTTTAACTTGACCTTATCTGGGAAGCACTTTATCTGCCCTTCCATTCTAAATGATAGCTTTGCTGGATAGAGTAATCTTGGATGTAGGTCCTTGCCTTTCATGACTCTGAATACTTCATTCCAGCCCCTTCTTGCCTGTAAGGTTTCTTTGGAGAAATCAGCTGATAGTCTTATGGAAATTCCTTTGTAGATAACTCCCTTTCTCTTGCTGCTTTTAAGATTCTCTCCTTATCTTTAATTTTGGGTAATTGAATTATGATGTGTCTTGGTGTGTTCCTCCTTGGATCCAACTTCTTTGGGACTCTCTGAGCTTCCTGGACTTCCTGGAAGTCTATTTCCTTTGCCAGATTGGGGGAGTTCTCCTTCATTATTTTTTCAAATAAGTTTTCAATTTCTTGCTCTTCCTCTTCTCCTGGCACTTCTATGAGTTGGATGTTGGAACAGTTAAAGTTGTCTTGGAGGTTCTTAAGCCTCTCATTTTTTTGAATTCTTGTTTCTTCATTCTGTTGTGGTTGAATGTTTCTTTCTTCCTTCTGCTCCATATCGTTGATTTAAGTTCCGGTTTCCTTCTCTTTGCTGTTAGTTCCTTGTATATATTTTTTTTATTTCACTTTACATAGCCTTCACTTTTTCCTCCATTTTGTGACCACACTTAACCATTTCTGTGAGCATCCTGGTTACCGGTGCTTTGAGCTCTGCATCTGATAGGTTGGCTATCTCTGCATTGCTTAGTTGTATTTTTTCTGGAGTTTTGATCTGTTCTTTCATTCGGACCATATTTCTTTGTCTTGGTGCTCCTGTTAGGTTGTCAGGGGCTGAGCCTTAGGTATTTGCCAGGGCAGGGCAACCCACATTGCTGCACTGTGGTGCTGTATGTGGGGGAGGGGTCAGAGAGAGAACAAGGACGCTTGCTCGGCCCTCACTCCACTTTCAGTCACTTCCCTGGCTACCCACAAGTACATTGGGCCCTTTTGGCGCTGATTCCCAGGTAGGTGGGTTTGTGCACATTCTAGGACCCTGTGGATCTCTCCAACGAACACTCCTCTGAGGCTGAGAGTTTCTCCTACTGCGGGAAACCCCACAGATTTTTATAGCCAGAGGTTTTGAGGCTTTCTTTTCCTACGCTGGAACCCTGGGTTGCTCGGTCTGTATCGCTTCCCTCTGCACCCAAATGTGGGACCGCCCGAGTCGCCAGCCACAGCCTTGTCGCACGTCCTCTCAACCTTGGCTGCTGGTCTCTGCCCTTCCTACCAATCTGGATGAATGTTTCTTCTTTAACTCCTTGGTTGTTGGATTTCTATACAGTTCGATTTTCTGGCAGTTCTGGTTGTTTCTTGTTTTAAAATTTGTTGCCCTTCTTTTGGTCATGTGAGGAGGCAAAGTGTATTTTGGACTTTCTTTAATAGATCTTATATTTCAGCAAATTTGACAAAATGTAGGGAACATTACTATCATAACAAGTGCTAACATAGTTTATGTGCAATTTAAAATTACATTAAAATATTGGGTACTATTTTAATCAATAGTACATTTACATATTTTGGGAGATTTTTATATTAAGAAATCTATTTATAAATTTTGTTTACTCAGTTTTATCTATTTCTTGAAATTAATATATGTTAGTAGGAAAATAACTTTAATAAATGTTTCATTCTTGAAACCATCTCAGTATAAAGATTTTGATAGAAATTAGCCTAGATAAGCCAATTCTAAAGTTAAGAATAGGTTGCATAATGCTCTGTATATCTGTGGTTTTGAATATACTGTAAATGTTATTTTATTAATTACACTCTTAACAATATGCTTAAAAAGGGAATCATATGTAATTCTTTTTCAAATGAAAATGCTTCAGGGGTAAATGAAGTACTTTAAAAATGTGTTTCTTAGGTGGGTCTGTGTTTTATGGACTTAACAAACATTACAAAAATTTTTAACCATACACAACAGCAGAGAGGAATGTAATGAATGCTTCTATTGTTTTTTTTTTTATTGGTGCTATAACAGATTGCTACCAATTCAGTGACTTAAAACAATCCAAGTGTACCTTATTGTTCTGTAGGTAAATAGTCCAACTTGGGTCTCACTGAGCTAAAATCCAGGTGGTTCTACAAGAGAATCCATTTCCTTGCCTTCTAGGGGCCACATACCCACATTCCTTGGCTTGTGTCCTCTTTCTTCATCTTCAAAGTCAGTAACAATGATGGAGTCCTGTGAGATTGCATCTCTCTGTGGACCAAATGTTTTTATGTTCCTCCAAAATTCATGTTATAATCCTAATACTGGGAGTTATGGTATTTGGAGGTGGCACCTTTGGGAAGTGCTTTAGTTGTTAAGGGTGCAGCCGTCATGAATGACATTAGTTCACTTTTAAAAGAGACCCCACAGCAGCCCCTCTCCCTTCTACCATGTAAGGACAGTAAGACCCTGGCTATGAAACAGGAAGAGGCTTCTCACCAGAATGCAGCCCTACAGGCATTCTGATCTTGGACTTTCAGCCTCCACACCTTCAAGAAATTTCTATTGTTTATAAGCCACTCAGTCTGTACTGTTTTATTACAGAGACCAAATAAACTAAGAAACCCTCCTTCTGTTGTTGTATCTTCCTCTGAGTCTGATACAGCTGGGAAAGTTTCTCAATTTGTAAGAATCCAGATTAAATTGGATCAACCTGGGTAATCCAGACTAATCTCTTCATTTCAAGGTCCTGAACCTTAATCACATCTACAGAGTCCCTTTTGTCATTTAAGGCTACCTATTCACAGGTCCGGAGATTACGACGTGGACATTTTTGGGGGGCCATTATTCTGCCAACCACTATGCCATGCACCCAACTTTTTGCTTCAACATTATTGGTATTTTGTCAGTATTGTTTCTTCTCCTACTTCCATACCTTTTTTTCTGGAGTATTAAAGTTAATTCTAGAAATCATATAATTTGCCTGTAAATACTTTTAGTATATTTCTCTAATCTTAAAAATAACAAACAAACCCATAGCCACAATATCATTTTTATAGCAAAATTACCAATCATTCTTTAGTGTCTAGTATCCATTCCATGTCCAAGTTTCCCAATCTTTTTAAAACTGAGTTTTTAGCCCTGGCTGGTGTGGCTCAGTGGATTGACTGCCAGTCTGCAAATCTAAGGGTTGCTGGTTCGATTCCCAGTCAGGGTACCTGCCTGGGTTGCGGGCTGGGTCTCTGGTTGGGGGCGTGAAAGAGGAAATCACACATTAATGTTTCACTCCCTCTCTTTCTCACTTCCCTCCCCTCTCACTTAAAAAAAAAAAGTTTTTTTAAAAAAAGCTAATTTGTCTTAATTATGATCCAAACAAGGCCTGCACACTACATTTGGTTAATTTGCCTGTCTCTTCAGCCTGCATTATAACAGATGTCCTTCCCCATCCTCCTTTTGTTTCTGATGTTATTTATTTGTTGAAGAAAGAAATTGGGTCATTTGGTCTGTAGAATTTCCTATATTCTGGGTTTGGCTGATTGCTTCCTAGTGGTATAGCGGGTTCATTTGGTTCCTATGTTTCCTTAAGCTTATAGTTAATTATAGGTTTAAATGGATATACATTTCTTTTTTTTTAAATTTGTGAGAATACTTCAGAAGTGATGTTGCATACTTCCTATTGCATGTCAGTGTGCATATAGAGTCTGGCTGTCCCAGTGTTGGTGATGTTAAAATTGTTCACCTGGACATATTTTAAAATATTACAATATTCCCAACTAATAATAATTAACATTTACTGCTTACTTACCATATTCTAGATGTTTTGCTGGATGCTTTCTATATGATTTTCTCATATTACATCTCAGTACATTAATTATACTCATAGATTTGTGAAAACATACCAGAATTGGTTGACTGGAACTCTGTGTGAATTATTGCTCTGATCTTCAGTTTATTTCTTGTAACACAGGATAATAATTCCGGCTGATTTACAGGCTTATTTTGAGGATTGAGATAATGGAAAAATTTCGAAAAGTCGATCACGCTATGCTACACTGTAATAACATTAGTAACGTATATTAAAAGAAAAAGGAAAAGGAGCCCTTAATAAATTGTCACTCTGACCATCGTCTCATTTATTCACCACACTCTTCCTGAAGGCACTTCTTGTGTTAGTCCTCCAGGAGCGCGACCTAGAGGGCGGAAGGCAGGGTGAGCAAGCCGCCGGTTCCAAGGACAGTGAGGCCAGAGCAGCTCGCTTTCCGCAGCAGGCGGCTTCGCGCGGACCCACTCACCCTCCTCCAGGTACGCCTCGGGCCCTGACGGTTCTCGGGGGAACGCTGAGCCGCCCACTGGGCTCTGCGGAAAGCGTCGGGGGCTCAGCTCTGCGCAACGGCAGGCGGAGAGCACAGCCCGCGGAAGCCCGCCTCTGCAGCCTGCGCGGAGGTCGTGCGTCAAAGAAGTGATTACTTGTGGGAGTGGGGTTTGGGGAGGTTGGGGGGTGGAGGGATTGAGCAAAAAGGAAAAAGGACTCATGGACATGGACTACAGTGTGGTGACTGCCGGGGGTAGGGGATATAAGACAGCTAAATGGTAATGGAAAAAAAAAAAGCGATTACTCAGGCCGCGCCCCACCTGCCTTGCTAGGAGCCCGGGCAGCCGAGAGCGTGGTATCCCCGTGCCCGCCTCCCGTGGCCTGGACTGAGGCGATCTTTCGTCCTAATGGCCTTTCCGTGCCCAACAGACTTTTCTTCGGTGCGCTCCCCTCGCATTTCTCCCGGACTCCAGGTTTTTCTGCCAGACTTGAGGCCCCGGGGCGGGGTTTCAGGGCGAGCAAGCCAAGCCAGCCAATGCGGAAACAGGAAGCTGCGAGGCTGCTGGGCGCTGCTCAGAGGACTTGCGATGTTGGGGCCCTCGCAGGGGGTGCTTTGCTTGCCGATCTGCCCTGTGCTGTGCTGAGCGCCCAGTGCAAGTAGGATTTTACATGTATCATTGTACTCGTGTTATAATATTTATTCTTCTAGGTTAATTGCTATTTCTTGTCACTGACAACTGCTAACCCCTTGCCCTTTTAAGATCGCAAGGTAACCTATTGAAAAAAAACAATATTTCGGAGATTAGTTATTTATTTGCTAGAAAATCACTATTACTTAAGTAAGACCCACTTTATTAAATCGTTGGGTTTCTCACTTTCTAGTTTACTGATGTAGATTGAAAAAACATCTATTGTAAAATGCCATTTAAGATGAAATTTTTAATGACAAATAGCCATTGACGACGCTGTGGTAATAATATATTTAAGATAATGAGCAAGTAAGAGAAAAAATTACAGGTCAGTACATAGTAAACATTTTTTAATGCTTTTTTGGGGGGAGGGAATTTAGATATTCAAAAACTTTTAAGATGCAAATTAGTCAATGGATAAATTATTTTGCTCTCTATTATGGATTGCAGCTACTATACTTATGTGTTGGGCAATATAGAACAATGCTGTATATGTGCCTTGTATATATATTTTTATACTATAATTTAAAAGACCCATTCCTGAACAACAATGTAATGTCAGTCATTTTTCTTTAGCTATGTGGTTCTCAGCTGCTTCTTCTTCTTCTTTTTTACTTTTATTATTGGTCAGGTTCCTTATCTGTGTGCCACAGAGCAGCAGCCATGTGCCTTTTAAGAAGTGATGCATTTTCCACTTCAATAACAGCTGAGCAAAAGATTATTCGGCAACAAAACTCACATGTTTTGTTTTATTTCAGGTAAAGGTGTTCTGATTTGGGGGAGCACAAGCCAACTTACAGCTTTCATACTTAATATAGTCTTATTTACTAGTTATGTTCTTTAAAAAGGGAGAAGGTGACTCAGTGACATATCCCTAAGCCTAGGCTCCTAAGACTTTCTAAAACAAAATTTAAAAGTAATAGGCTTAGCTCTGAAAGAAAGCCCTTGTGAAGGAATATTGTTAGCTTGTAGGGTTCTATGTGCGTGTTTATATTTCTTTTTTTAAAAAGAATTGTGGCAAAACCTACATAACATAAAAATTTCCATTGTAACCATTTTTAAGTGTACAGTTCAGTGGTATTAAGTACATTCACATTCTACAACTATCACCAGTATCCATTTCCAGAACTTTTTCATCTTCCCAAACTGAAACTCCATATCCATTAAATAATATCTCCCTAACTCTCCTCCCCCAGCTACTGGCACCCACTATTCTACTTTTGTCTCTAGGAATTGGACTACTCTAGGTCCCTCAATAAATGGAATCATCATAGTACTTGTCATCCTGTGACTGGCATTATTTCAGTTAGCATAATGGCATCAAGATTCATCCATTCTGTAACATGTATTAGAATTTCATTACTTTAAATTAAAAAAAAAGGTAAATACACATAAAATTTAGCCTCTTGCCAATTTTTAATGACATTTGTAGAGCAGTTTTCTTATTGAGGTTTAAGATTTCTTTGTATATGTTGGATAACAACCCTTTAATAGATGTGTCTTTTGCAAATATTTTCTCCCAGTCTGGGGTTCACCCTCTCATTCCCTTGAACCATCTTATTCACTTTTAAGTGTGAAGTTTAGAGCTGAGTATATTCACATTGTTTCCAAACTAATCTCTAGAGCTTTTCTGTCTTTCAAAACTGAAACTCTATGCACATGAAACTACAATCCCCTATTTTCTCTTCCCCAGCCCCGGCAACCACCATTCCACTCTCTGTTTCTATGAATTTGACTACACTAGGTAACTCATAAATGGAATCATACAGTATGTCTTTTTGTGACTAGCTTATTTCACTAAGCATATTTCCTCAAGGTTCATCCATGCTGTAGCATATGTCAAAAAAAAATTTTTTTTCCTTTCTAAAGGGCCGAATAATATTCTATTGTATATAGATATACATCTATACATCTATACATATGTACATAGATGTACATATATAACATTTTATTTTTCCATTCATCCATTGACAGATTTTTCCCTCCATTTTTAGCTATTGTGAATAATGCTGCTATGAACATGGGTGTACAAATATCTGAGTCCCTGATTTCAATCAAGTATGTACATATCTAGAAGTGAAACAGCTTGATCATATGGTAATTCAATTTTGAATTTTTTGAGGAAACACCATATTGTTTTTCCCACCAGCAATGAACAAGAGTTCCAATTTCCTCATATTTTTGCCAACGCTCATTATTTTCAATTTGTTTCTTTTTTGTTGTTGTTAATAACCATCCTGTCCTGTCTCTCCCTGTTTGTTTGTTTTTTCTTTTTGAGTGATTTGCCTGAGATCACACACTAGGAGATAACGTAGCTGGGATAGACACCTCTCCAGCTGCTTGGGTTACACAGCCTGGGGTTTAGGGGAGGACCTCGGAGCTACCTGTGGTTTCTATGTACTTCCTTTTTAGAAGAAAGCTGTTTTCTCCAAAGAGACTTAGGGAAGATTGTCATTACTTCCCTCTTCACCTGAGAGCTACTGAAGTGTTTCCCTTGTAAGAGTCCAGGACAGGGCCGGGGAGACACGTGTTCTGTGTACCCGTTTGCCGGTCTTTAAATTTCTGCCAGGCCCTCTGATCAAAGGATAAAGGAACAACTTCTGTATCTTCTTCCTGTTGCTGTGATGTAGACTGTCAAGCATTTAAAAGCAGATGATGGGCCTGGCTGGTGTGGATCAGTGCATTGAGTGCCAGCCTGTGAACCAAAGGGTCGCTGCTTCAATATCCAGTTAGGGCACATGCCTGGGTTGGGGGGTTGGGGCTTGCGAGGGGCAACCACACACTGATGTTTCTCTCTCTTTCTTTCTCCCTCCCTTCTCCTCTCTAAAAATAAATAAATAAAATTAAAAAAAAAATAAAAGCAGATGATGGACCAAAAGAGCAGTAATATGTATAGTTCTAAAATGTTTGGGGAAGGAACACTAAATGTAAGCTATTAATGCCACAGACATTTATTGAGCACCTACTGTTTGCAGGTACCAGAGAGGACGGGGGATATGAAGGGAAACAAGGCAAGGTCCCCAAGGGAGCTTAGAGCCGAGTGCAATTAGAAATGCATTGACTTTCATGACCAGTACCAGTGCACACAGGTACATGTACATAAAAATGGAAACAAAAGTTTTGTGAAGTAAACTTTGGTATGCTTTGCCTTTATGATGTGTAGTATAGGTTAGTATTTTCTGTTCTGTTTTATTTTTTAAAATCCTGGTCACAAACCACCAAACTGATTTTATAAACCAATGATGGGTCAATTTTAGCTTCTGGAAAAATCCTGGGATAGCAGGTGTTACTAAGCTTTGTTTGTTTGTTTGTTTGTTTGTTTCAGATTTTATTTACTTATTTTTTAGAGAGGGGAAGGGAGGGAGAAAGAACAGGAGTGAAACATCAATATGCGAGAGAAACGTCAATTGGCTGCCTCTCTCATGGCCCCAAACGGGCCTGGCCCACAACCCAGGCCTGGGCCCTGACTGGGAATCGAACTGGAGACCCTTTGGTTTGCTGGACAATACCCAGTCCTCTGAGCCACACCAGCCAGGGGCTAAGCTGTTCTTTCAGAGTCATCATCTGTGATATTAGGAATAAGAAGTGTGAATGTGGTAGAAATCAAAACATTACAGATTCAGCACTTTAGTTCTTACCAGGTCTTTCAGGACCTTTAATGTTGAACCTAGTTTCCTTGCTGACAAGTCAGGAGGGGTTGTGAGAGGCATGTGTATGCCTTTTGATTCTAGGCCAGACTGAGCTGTGGTTGGGAGGCTTGTATAGTTTTCCTGCTGGCTTATCATCTGATGAGTTTACTAATACTGGCAAATTGAATTTGGGGGTTGGAAACAATAACATTTGAGGAACTTTGCTTTTTGAACTCAAACGTGCTTGTGCAAAGGAAAGCTTCTATAGGGATGGAATTATTCATCACTTACAAGAAAGCAACATTCAGAATATAGTTTTTATTCAAACCTCCACTTTCCTGGTTTTACCGTCTAGTGATACAAAATGGATAAACACATTTTTCTCCCCTGTATTTATTGATTAGGCAGGGAGAGGTGGTTGCACTGTGCCTGGGTGTAGTAGCCATACTGCTCTGATGAAGGACCAGATCCTCCTTTCATTTAGTTTAGGACAACACATTTTCTCTCCATTAGCTTGTAAGAGCCTGGGCATGGGAAGGATAGTAGTATCATTGAATTATTTGGGCTGTGTGGCCATGGTAATTTTAAATCATTGGCCTATTTATTATGCTTGAGATAAAATCTAAAGGTTTACGTTTAGTGAGAAAAGGATATGGGGACCTCAGATGTGAAGTGTTAGAGAGTGCATTTCAGTAAATGACTGGAGAAAACCAGGTTTGGCCCAAGATGGCCACAGCTTCTAGATTTCTTCCAATTATTGACCTTCGTTCTCTGCTGGTCTTCATTCCCCCTACCCTCATTACAGCTATGTGAATTATTGCATTGAACCTGTTGGAATTCTTTGGATTATAAGGTTTATACTGTAATCTAATCCTGACATACCTGCCTCATAGAAAGATTTACTTTTTAAGAACACTTTTATTTTTTAAAAAATTTATTGATTTGAGAGAGAGAGAGAGAGAGAGAGAGATCACTTTGTTGTTCCCCTTATTTATGCATTCATTGGCTGCTTCTTATATGTGCCCTGACCGGGGTCAGACCCACAACCTTGGTATATTGGGACAACACTCTAACCAACTGAGCTGTCTGGCCAGGGCTAAAATACTCTTGTGAACATCATTTCTATCAATCCCCACAGCATCAGCGGAAGTAGGTACTGTGGTCTTCATTTTTGAGGCTCAGAAAGAGTCCATGGCTTGCCCAAGATCACAGAGCAGAGCTGCAGGTCGGGTTCTTTCCAATTCAACATAGATGTTCTCTCTCTCTCCACCCCCCTCTCTCTGACACAGAATAAAATACTGGAAGAGGAACAAGTGGCTGTTCTTAGGTTTTCCACTTTCCTGACAGGAAAGGCAGGCTCATATCTGTCTGCACTGGTGGTGGGAAAGTCTTTGGTGCTCTTAACTGCTGGTGTCTAGCAGGTTTCCTTTAGCTGTGTCAGAAAATGAGGAAACGGTTCTGTCCCTGAGGTTGGCTTAAGGGTAAGCACAAGGAGAAGTCAGTTTATACCCATCTGGAAGCAGCCGTCAAGTAGGAGTGATATCTCATTGCCACATGTGTGACTTTGAATGGTGCCTGGCATGGCAGCCTGTAGTGCCATTTCTAGGGAGAGAATGGACTCCTTCCCCCACCGTCATCAGCCTTAAAAACTACTCTGCATTTCAGAATAAAAGGGGATGATGTGCTTTGGCCTTAACATTGAAGGCAATATTGGGAATACTAATTCGATGGGTTATACAATGAGTTTTGGATAGAGGAAGAAAGGTAGTTTTCCAAGATTTGAACAAAAGGAATTCTGTTTTAGGATTTGGTGCCAGAAGTTGTCAAATTTGGTTTTCACTCTGATGATGAGCTCCGTTTTTTTAAAAGATAATCACGTTATACCAAAGAGCACAGAGAGATGATTCATATGGTGTTAGGGTTTTCTCAAGAAAATTAGTAACAGCACCAGGTAGCTTGCTTGCTCTCCCTCTTTCTCTTTCCTTTCCCCTCGGATAATTTTTATTTCTCTGTGGAAAGAAAAGGAGGAGTTTGAGAGAAGGGCCAGGGCTTTCCTAACATTTGGTTTGTTTGCACAATGCCCTTCTTATCTAAGCTGACCAATTAGCTACCCAGGCAGCAGTGGCGTGGAGGCACGGGGCCCAGCTGAGAGGCTCCGAGGGATCAAATGTGCACGGGAATCAGGTCAGGAGGGGCCGTGCGGACTGTGAGTGCAACCCATGGCTTGACTCTTTGTGTCATCTGTCCTGCACCTTTTGGTCCAGGGAAGCTGGAGGACTGCAGTTTTGTGATCTCTGGTCCCTGAATCCCGCTCTGTGGGCTGCACTTGTGAAGGGGGCTTTGCCTTCCCAACCACTCATCTCTCCTTCCTGATTTTAGTCATCACTCCTGAAACACAGTTCTCTCTGATTGAAGATATGGGTGTAGAAGAGCAGTTATAAAGCTGTCATTCTGGTTTTCATCCGGGGAAACTTAGAGCCAAGGTTTGCGTACTAGAAGAATTCTATACCCAGCCCCAGAAGGTTGGGTTCCCTCTCAACTCACTCGGTGGTCTAAGAAAACATTAAAGTTTTAGGATGTTTCAACTACTGTTTTGGCCTCAACTTTTAGGATTTAGGAGATTTTTAGACCTTTTGAAAGAAAATTAAATAGTAAGATCGAATGGTTGCTTTTCATATATTTTATTGAATAACAAAGGAAATTAGATGGCATTAAAGAATACCTCCATTATTCCTAAGAGCCTCTCTTCTGTCTCTTCTGAATACCAGCCAAACAGAGATTCTGTGACCTTAGACACTGGAGAACGTTACTAACAATGTTCAGTCGTTCTAAAGTTTGACTGCAGGTGGATGGATGACTTTCCCCTCGTCTGTATCATTTAGTATAAGCCTGATAGGGTAGGATGATCCACGGGACGCCTAGACCTCCTGAGTTGCCTGGAACAGTCCTAATTTATACCATGGCCCTGTTTTTATTTGCATCAGTGTCGTTTTCACTCTCAAAGGTGTCCCCATTTGGAAATAAAGTATGTGTTGACTCCAGTTATGTGGCATGTGTGGTTCAGCCTTAGAGACAACAGAGGTGGTGAGGTACCTCTCAGTAGCGGGGACGAGGTATGGCATGTGATCACTAATAGTCTGGACCTGTTTGATAAAAACACTGTGGATTTTCTGACTGGAATTCCAGTAAGAGCAGTGATCCCAGGTTACATTCACAGCTGCTCCTGACCTCTCTAAAAGGTCATATGTAAAATCTAGCACCTGTGCACTGTTCCCTCTTCAATCCAGTACAGTGCTTACTCTATTTAATGCCATTCGAGTGAGGCATGATGAAGACTTGATGTACAGAACCGTCATTTGACTCCTGTGGTATCATTTCATCTGTTCTGAAAAACCACAAACGGGAGTGAGTACGGCACTTCCTAGCACAGCAGAGTAACTGCCAGTGCTCCATTTGAATAATCCCAAAGAGATTCCCTCATTTCATCAGTTTCTGAAGGTATTTTCAATTCTAGGGTTATGTTTTACATTTTTGATAATAGCTCAAAATATGTTTGCCCCTATTTATTTTTCTTTGGGTAAGGTTTACAAATTTTTCCAAATATAGTGGTCATTTATTATAGAACACCACCATGAAATAAGTGAAAGACTTTATAGAGGCTGGGGCTCATGTGCTGATGTGAGCAGTCCCGAAAACTTCATTTCACAGAGATTATTTCAGGTGTTACAAAAATGAGTGTTCCTGACTCCTTTCTTACCTATCAACCACAGGAAGATTCCTAGATTCATCTTAGAAAATCATCTTTGCAGAAAAGGAATTCCTTTACTTATGGTTCAGTTAGGATCTGTGGTTACAGTCTCCCCCAGCCCCTCTGCTCTGCAAGACGCTGGAGCCACTCCCACAACTGAGTGTTCCGCAGCCCCCGGGTCAGTTCATTTTAAGATTTTTGCCTTGAGCAGTAGTTGAAGAAACTTAAGTAGAATGTCACCTCTTATATCCTATCTCAGGCCATCCCTTTATTAACCTTTCTCTTCTGGGCTTTCAAAAGTAGATGTTTTCAGACTTGCCTTGGGGTGGTGAACACACAATACAGTGTACAGATGATATATTGTGGAACTGTGCACCTGAAACCTGTATAATTTTGTTAGCCAGTGTCACCCCAATAAATTCAATAAAAAGGAAAAAAATAGATGCTTTCTTTATAGAACACAAAGTTCCTCTATGACTCGGGTGATTCCATAAATATTTTAAAGGTTCCCATAGAGAAGCTGCTGTTCATACATGTCTTATTATAGAAGGCCATCCAGAGTTTTAAGTGAAATGCCCATATTGTGAAAATATATATATCATTTTTTGCCATGTAAAAGGTACCCTTTTTTGCCCAAATTTTTGAGGGGAAAAATAAGGATGCTCATTACCCACGGGCATAATGACTATATACCATGGGTATAATAATCCCCTGTATTATGTGCCCAAAAATGTGGGTGTGCATTATACATGGCAAACACCTGAATGCTGTTTTCAGAGATGGCCCTGTCAGGTCCTGTCCTCTGAGCCCGGAGCCCGGAGCCCAGAGCCCAGAATGTGTTTCGTGGATCTCTGAAGCACACTGCGTATGAATGTTCACCCCTTTTGTGGAAAAGGGTATAGAAAAGTAATGAACCCACAGCAACACATTACAGAGGGTTTATGACCTATTGATTTTTAAGGTCCTTGGAGGGTGGCGGTGAATCCTTTAGGAGTCAAATTATACTCAAATAATGTTTGTTAACTTCTGCTATTATGTCTACTCCCTACAGCTTCCATCCGATACATTTTCGTTTAATGATTTCCAAAGCGGTGATAAAATTTTTATCATTTTAGTGGGAAAGAATTCTAATAGCATTATTCTGTCGTACCCAGTTGTTATCCTTATCAGTAATCACACATACGGTGTTATCATTGTAAGAGTAGAGGACAATTTGTTCAGTTGGGAATGTAGATAGAATTCTGTACCTCATTAGTTCTTAACTGAAGGCAACTAGTGATAATGGCATTATTAAGAAACATAATCCAATCCTTTCCTTTTCCCTGTAGGTGCATGGCTAAGACGTGAGCAGCATCTACATCTTACGCAGGATTTTAGTCCCCTCGTGTTGAATTCTGGATGAACCTGAATCTTGGTTGCTGGCAGCTCCTCGGCAGGCGAAATGGCTGCTATCGGATGTGGGTTTGGAAGACTGAATTTTCGTGGGTTAAAGAGGAGGAGTTCCCTGCTGTTGAAAGTCATAGCAGTTGTCTTTGCTGTGCTTCTATTTTGTGAATTTTTAATCTATTACTTGGTGATCTTTCGGTGTAACTGGCCTGCGGTGAAAACTCCAGCCTATGGCAGTGGACAAGAGGCTCACGAACCGGCCCTGAAAGCCATGTTTTTGGCTGATACCCACTTGCTTGGGGAAGTAAGAGGCCACTGGCTAGACAAATTACGAAGGTAGGAGCTAAAATCAGGAATCTTTCTGAAATTCCGTAGGCAAAAAGGTACAGTCCTCTCCCCACAGGTCAGGCTTAATGGCTTCAGGGCACTCATTGACTCTTTTCCTCTCTAAGGAAAACATGGGATATTTGACTTTTCCTTCAACTTACCATTTATTGAGTGTCTATTACATGTAAGGGCCCCGAATTTGGAGGGCAAGCCTGGGTTTGAGTCTCATGACTTTGGACAAGTTACTAGGGCCCTGAGAGGCTGCCTCTGCCTCCTTGTTTGTAACTGGGTTAATACGAGAAGCTCGTGAAGAAAATGCCCACGGCAACGCCTAAGCACGTGGCTGCGGTCAGCGAAGGCAGGTTTCCCAGTGAGGAGGACACAGAGTGTGCTTGGTGGACCCCTCTCACAGCCACTGGTGTAATTTTGAGCTCACTTGGCTTTTGTCCACTCTCGGCAGCAGGGGGAGCAGAGCAGATTTGTGGCTTTCTCCCTGGGGAGAGGATCAGCTCCTGTCTCTGCAACTTAGACCTGCCCGACTAGCCCATCTGCTTTCCCACAGAAGGCTTTTTAAAAAATTTAATTGTGGTGAAACCCATGTAACATAAAAGTTACCATCTTAAGCATTTTTATATAAGTGTAATTGTAATTGTCCTTTTGTGACTGGCTTATTTCACTTAGCATAATATCCTCAAGGTTCCTCTGGTATAGCGTATTCCTATGAGTAGGAATGTCCTCGGAGTGCTCTGGATATAAATGAACCTTATCTTGGCCTGCAGCGGGAGATGTGTGATGTCCCCAGGGGTGGGTGAAGAAGACAAGATGAAAGAAGGGCAGACTGACAGGCTGAAAACTCTTTTACTCATAGTTTTAAACGAGAAGAGGCGTGACATGGAGAAGGCCAGGATGAGATTGTGTTCCTTTGTCCTTGTTTGTGTCCTACAAACTGTGCTTTATTTCCGAGCAGTCCCCCAAGCAACCTTCCCTGTCCTGTTGTTCCTGCTGTTTCTAGATGCTTTCTTCTCCAGGGCAAATAACATTAAGTCAAGAAAAGCTGAGAAATGTATTTTGAGGGGTATCTTGAGTGAAGGTGTACCACACAGCAGTTTACATGGGACCTGAAAAGTCCCCTCTGACCAAAAATTACTGTCCCCCGTTTATATGTCCTAGGACAGAACATTCGTCTTTTGCAGGGGGTGGGTGGGGGACGCAGCCAGGAATGTGCCTTAAAAAGAAGGGAAGAACTGGGATTCTTAGGAAAATGACACAGATCAGAGCTAGTTAGGGAGGAGTGGAGGGAGGGTGAGGAAGCACTGACGTGTCTGAACACCTTCTGTGCGCCAGCACTTTACAAATGCCATCTCATTTAGTCCTGCAGCTAATCCTGTGAAAGTAGGTTTTTATCATCTTCACCTACCAAGGAAGAGACTAGGAATCAGACAGAGTAGGCAACATTCTTAAAACTTCACGACTGGTTAGGGGGTGGAGCTGGGATGTTAAGCCATTGCTTGTCAGGTTCCAGATCCCAGGCTCTTTTCATTCATTTTTCTGACCTAAAGGCTGATTACTTGTATGTCTGAGGTCTACAGGATTTACAATTTTGATACTGGCTAGTCTGTTTCTCTCATTGTCTGTCCTCAACTTTGAAGGCAAGAAGCTTATGTGCCTTCAGGAAGAAGTGGAAGCGAAACCAGTGGCTGCCATCCCCTCGGTGTGGCGCAAAATCAGCCTCCACTGGACAGCTTTGGAAGCTGCATTAAGCTCTAACCCTGGGGCTCTCACAACCTAGTGCTGGCTTTGGGGTGCAACGCGGGGCCTGATCTCTGGGTATTATATGGGGGAAGTCAGCTTTCGATGTATGTGGGAGGGGCAGCCTGACTCTCCTTTGTACCTTTGCTCCCCGCATTTAATCAGGTAGGGATCCTTTGGCCCTTGCAAGCAGTGGACGGGACTGTGAGGGTTGGACCGGGTAGGAGACTGGTATAATTTGGTTCACCTTTTAAGAGGCCCATGGGATAGATGTAGGCTCCACCCAATAAACAGACTGACACCTTTTTCCTAATGGCCTTTAGGGAATGGCAAATGGAGAGAGCCTTCCAGACGGCTCTGTGGTTGTTGCAACCAGAAGTTGTCTTCATTTTGGGGGACATCTTTGATGAAGGGAAGTGGAGCTCCTCTCAGGTAGGACCCTTTGTTCCTGGCACCCTAATCCCACTTTCAGGGTCCTGTACAGGCAACCCGGAAAACGCATGAAGCAGTATCAGCCAGGGTTGGAAGTTTTGCTTAGTCTCTATATTAAAAATGTATAGTCTGTCTTGAAGATTATTAGGATCTGTGTCTAATGCCAGTATTGAGTTAGGTTGACTAGCCTTATAGTGTCTATGTAGGACATATGAAGTTTAGCCAGACATCATTTTGTTGGAAAGCACATTCCCATGAATCTCTTGAAAAAGGGGACAATTGCCAAGATGGTTGCTATTTTAGTTGTCACCAAAATACACATTGAAAGTTACAGAATACACATTGAAATATAATTTGACTTTACACTTTTATTTGACCACTAAATTATAAGAACTGTGCTACATAAGTTATTTGCCACTACCTTATTTTCTTTCTCCTGAGAGAGAGGTGCAGAAGGAGCCATTGGCCTTAGGGTGAGGCTTCCCTTTCTGGATCGAGGCGATAGAAAGAGAGGCTGTTCTCACCCTAGTGGTCAATGCTTTGCTTATTACATTTCTGGAGTTAATAAAAATTAAAAAGGGCTCTCCTTGCTGTGTAGTTAAAAATGTTTAGTCATTAATGATATTTTGGGAGATATTAAAAATTCACTGGTGTTTCACAGGACAATCTATAAGCTGTACAAAGAAAGCCTTAGTCCAGGTATGATAGAAACCCACCATTTATAGTGTTGCAATGTTTGTTATAATCTGGTTCAAAATTAATTATGAAATAATGGAAATACTATATGTAAAAAACAAGTAGTTATAAAATGAGATTGGATACATATGTTGCTTTTCCAAATTAAGGGCAACGATTTGTGTTTTTCTAATTTTATGCTATTTTGATTTTTATATTATTCTAATTTTAAATATTATTTGTTAGAGTGAAGTCTTTGCAAATGTATTGAAGCACTCTTTACACAGCATGTTCCCTAGGTTGGGCTGTACTTAAAACTTTTAGGATGAAGTTGATTGCTATTCAGCTAGGTATTGTCCACCCTAGAGCATCCAATTGATGTTTTTAAGCTTAATAAAAATAAGAACTATATGAACATAATCCTTAAGATTTAATAGTTAGATTCTGTGTCCGCCCCGCCCCACCCCGCGCCCCGTCATCAGGTCTCACTCCCACAGCTGTGGCCACAGGGAAAGGCTAATGCTGAAGCTGCTCCGGCCCTTGTCTTGGCAGAGACACATGAGTTCACTTGGCGTTTCCTAAGAGCCTGTCCTTGTAACATGTCCATTTCTGATGTGATTCTCAAGCTGGGGTCCATGTGTTGTCTTCAGGGGATCTTGAAATAAGAGCTGTGTGAACCAAATATTTGGGGTGCAGGTTGCTAGTTAATGTGTTAAGGTGGGGATAGCATTTAAGTAAAATTTGGCATCAAATTAAATAATTAAAATATTAAGTCCGTTTTGGAAAAAGAAGTTTGACATAGAATTAGAAATTCTGAGTTCTACATAAGCTTTATGAACATGGAATTTGGACAGGGGAATTAACTTCTTCCCATCAAATAGGTAGCCATAGGGAGGAGAAGATTCTCTGGGTCTTAGCAGTTACCTTTTATTCTGCAGGCCTGGGCGGATGATGTGGCGAGGTTTCAGAAGGTCTTCAGACACCCGCCTCACGTGCAGCTGAAGGTGGTTGCTGGCAACCATGATATTGGCTTCCACTACCAGTAAGCAGTTCACTAGAGTATCGCAACACGAGTGCTCTCGCTAACTACAGTTTTGAACCTGCAACAATTGAGGTGAAAGCTTTATCTGGATGGCGTGGAGGAAATTTGTGTAAGGTGTAAGCTCTGGAGTGTAAGCTCCATGGGGGCAAGGACTTTCGCCCTGGTGCGTGGTACACCTTCAACACGTCTCTTAAATGAACGACTCGTGTGTTGCCCGTAGTGATTCTAACTTAAAACTGACCTTTAATGGCCAGTTATTTACTTTGGGAATTGGAAAACAAGATAATTTAGACTCAATAGCTAATTATATAGTACTTATGTGCCAGCCTGCATTAAGCACTTTACTTCCATACATTAACTCATTTATTCTTTACTATGCTCCAATTATTTTGCCCATTGTACCCATGGGAAAACGGAGGCTCTGGGGACTAAGTCACTTGCCATATAGGTCTCACGGCCAGTCAGGAGTGGAGCTGAGAGTTGTACCTTGGCAGCCTGGGGCCCGCTGGAGCTCTGAACTAACCATGCTAGTTGGAGGATCAAATCCTGAAAGGTTTTTTTATGTATATGTTCATGATAACTCTTAAGAGGTTTTAAAATGGCTTATTCTGAAAAGTGTTTCTTTTTATAATTGAATGTAGGATGGACACATACAGAATAAAACGATTTGAGAAAGTTTTCAACCCTGAAAGGCTGTTTTCATGGAAAGGAATTAAGTGAGTATTATTTGTGAATTCTTATGTCCTTTAGACCTTGGAAACCTAATTTTTCAAAGGTGACTGCCACACTGCGTCAGACCCACGGTCGGTCCGGCCTGGCGTACAGTCTCTGATTGAAGGCGCCCCAGGCTGTCCTCATTGATGGTCCCCGTCGGAAGCACCACACGGGTTTTCCCTAACAACCCCTGTTGACTTGGTTACATACTTTGCCTAACCACCGAGGGAATTTTATTCTTTCTGCTGGCATTGTCTCTGGGTGATATAAATTTCATCAGTCTACTTTGTAAAGGGGTATTTTTTATTTGTTCTAAGTTTACTTATTTCCCTTTATACAGGATATTTCTGTATCCTGTGGTTATTCTGTATTCTGTATTTCTGTGGTTATGGTGACCTAGGATTTGGTGGCGAGTGTGCGCACTGTGCTCTGCGGCTCTGTGCCCTCCCCCTTCCCATTCCCCCAGCCTTGGTTTTTAGATCAAAGCTTCCTCACCCTTTAGTCTGACCATCAGCTCCAGCTTCCGCTCTGCAGGGCCGTTTTTGTGCCCATCTCCGTCCCTGGACTGCTCTGGTCTCTGTGTGTGCTTGCAGTACAGTGGAGCAGGCAGCACGCACACGCTCTTCTAGCCGCAGAGCTAGTGGAGAGAGAAAAGGTGGGAGAGGGTTTCTTTCCTTATTTTGATCACCTCCTTCCCATGGCATCCAGTACTCTGCTGGCTTTGGCCAGAGCAGCTCACTGGACCCATCAAATGATAAGATCTATGGGAAGCTCTCAGAGACCAGGTTTCAGTGAGTTCTCCACAAATGCTCGCTCATTCCCTCCCTTTGCCTGTAGACCAGTCTCTAGTAACTTCCTTTCCTCAGTCATAATGGAGGCTTGACAGTTTCTCCTTGGGCAGAGAGTTTAATAAATTTTAATTAAACACACTGATCATATTTCATATCATTGATTAGTCAGCTACTCATTTCTGAAATTCTTTAAATTTCAAGCAGTCTTTATGACAGGTACCTTCTTCATGCCCCGTTGACATGAGTGTAGGAAATAAGAGCATATTTAATGGGAGTTTATAGAAAATATAACTAAAGTAAAGTGCTTGCAAAGGAGAACCATAATTGACTCCATTTGGGACCGTCCATACCAGTCAGCTCTAACCAGAACCACGCCCCCCCCCCCAACCCCTGCTGGCTCCCTGACTGCACAGACATTACTGAACGTTGCCCATAGTTTACTTTATGTGATAACAATATCTGACATTCACTGAGTGCTTTCTGCTGTCAGGCCCTACTCTGTGTATTATCTCATTTAATTCTCACAATGACCGGATAGCGTGGGTGTACTATTTATATCCCCATTTTGTAGATAAGGCACACAGAGGCTAAGTTCACTTGCCCAAGGACACATGGTTTAATGCTGAGCTTAGTTAGTGGTAGTCTGTCCTCAGAGCTTCTGTACTCTGGGATTTCTCACAAGTTCTGGGTTACAAATCCTTTTACCATGTCTTGGACTCCACTCGTAATAATGCTATTTTGTTTTCTTAGTATTGACTCTTGCCTACAAACACAGATTAGTCGAGTTCAGATTTAAAGCTCCTCTGGGGGTTTCTTCACCCGGTGGATGCCTACCTTTCATTTCATGGGAATAATATTGCAAAGAAGACAATACACAGGAAGTACCCTGACTCTCTGCTTGCTCCCATCTGCCTCAGTTTTGTGATGGTCAACAGTGTGGCGTTGGAAGGGGATGGCTGCAACCTTTGCTCTGAAGCAGAAGCTGAACTCGTGGAAATTTCTCACAAACTGAATTGCTCCCAAGAGGTAGGAGATCATCTGAATAGCATAGGTCCTTCTGTTTTGGCATGTTCTAAGGGCACAGCCAGATAGAGCACTTTGTGTTTTTGTCAGCCTCTCAGCTCCCTCTTCCCTTCCTACCACGCACTGAATAATGGGTTTGCTAGCTTAAGAGAGTGCTATCTGGCCAGCAGGAACAGCGCTCCAGCCACTGTAAGAACGGGCAGCTGCTGCCGGCATCAGCCCCAGTCCTTCTGCAGGTGAGGTGGGGAGAAAGCAGATCCATTTATTTGGTGGAACCACGCAGGGGACTCAGTGAAGTCACATCTCACTCCTCTCTAAATCCTGGACAGCATTTTCCGCTTTACCGGAGAAGTGATGCTAACTGTTCTGGGGAGGACGCTGCACCTCCAGAAGAAAAGAACATTCCTTTTAAGGAGAGATACGACGTGCTTTCTCGAGAGGCCTCACAAAAGGTTCGACGGTATACCAGATTTTAAAAGGTCACTAAAAAGCAGGTGACTCTTGTAGTTTTGACTGAGGTACGGAGGGCAGGATTTTGGCAATAACTCGGATATTTGTGTCATCGTTTTGTTCCTCCCCACCCATCTAGTAAATCTACTTCTATTTCCTAATATCCAGTTAATAAAACCCTCAGTTATTCTTTATTCAAAGTTTTTCCACCAACTTAAATATATTTGGAAATGTAACTGGAACTTAAAGAGTTAAATTTTTAGGGACTTAAAATGCTCTTTTTAAAATATATATTTATATAATATATATTATATATAATAAAATATAAATGTATTTATAAAATAAATTTATAAATATTTATAACAATAATGAGATCTGGGGTGAGAGGAATAGATTCTAAGAGGCTGAACTTACTTTTGATAGCATCTAAACAAACCAAAGGACTTTGAGGAAAAATTAGAGCCGTCCTGCGAAGGAGGGATTGTAACTTAATGAAATCAGCAGTGGCCTGGCTCTGGGCCCCAGCAGGGCTCTCTCTGCAAGCACTCACCGCCTTTTGCTGTCCCCTGGGTACGGTAGCTGCTGTGGTGGCTCCAGCCTCGCCTGATCCTGAGCGGCCACACCCACAGCGCCTGCGAGGTGCTCCACGGGGCAGGGATCCCCGAGCTCAGCGTGCCCTCTTTCAGTTGGAGGAACAGAAACAACCCCAGTTTCATCATGGTAATGTGAACATTTATTTTCGTCTCAAAGCTTTCATAAGTATTGAAATCAACACAGTAATCAACTATTAATTGCTGCAATCTGCAAAAATATACAAAAGCCCTAAATAAACTTCCCCCGCTCCACATGCACACTTAATTTGTTATGCTGCCCCTGTCTGCACACCTTCCTGGCATTATTCCAGAGGGGTGAGGGGAGGAGTGGCTTACAGAGTGTTTTATCCTTCAGGGGCAGCAATGTCCTCTGATAGTAGACTCTCTGGGTTTAATTAAGGAAACTGTAACATTGCTTCCTTAGCTATACTCAGCCATCTTGTCTTATTTTCCAAGTGTGCCCATATACTCTGGCAGAAGAATGCTACAGCTCTTACAAGTTGATTAAGGATGTTGTTTCAGCTAGTGATCACCTGATATTTCAGGTCCTTTCTTTTGCTCTTGGGTTGCAGCATCCAGTTCATAATGCTTTTATGTCAGGTACTTCTACTGCATAAAAAAATGGGAAAAACCTCATGTTGTCAAATTCAAAGTAGTAAATGACAACATTCCCCTCTGTCATTCCACATAGCAAAAATGTCTGCCAAGAAAAAAAAATGCCCATTGAGATGCCTGTAGCATATATTTATATCTAGGTGACAGATTACTTATTTTAGCATCAAGTGGCATGAAAAATAGCCTTATACTCCTGTTTCTCGATGACCATTGCTCTAAATCTCCATGCCTCCCTGAGTAGCTTTCGGGTATGCTCACTATATTTTAGAGGAACCCTTGACTCCCCTTCTCACCACTGCTTGGGTAGGCTGAAGGCTGTGCCTCCGAAGTCCCGGGAGAGGAGAGCCACTTCCATGACTCGCTTAAGTAAGCTAAGAAAACTGTCTTTCCTCCGTGTTTGTAAGTCAGATTGTTGTGCTGAGCTGTGCATGTTGCTCTTACTGCAGCATAACATTCTCCTTTCCTTTCCAGGGCAGCATGACGCCCACAGAGTATGCCCTGGCCAAGTGCTACCTTCCCTTTGAGGACACAGTTCTGATCACATACTGTGGAGCAGCTGGATTCCTTGTGGTCATCATATTAGTTGACCTTGGACTTCTAGCCTCACCTTTTCTTTTTGGTTGTAAGCTGCTCAGAAAATTTAAGACGGTGTGAAGAGCAGGAGACTTTTTGCATTTAGTAATAAACATCAAAGCCAAAGAAACTGAACATCAGGCATTGCTCATGTGAGGTGAGACCAAAGTAGACTGTCTTTATGCACATCACAGCAATTCTAAATCATTGGTGCAAATTACTGCAGAATAAATAGTTGATTGTACTGTTCTCATGCTATAAAAATGGAACATGTAGTCTACGACAATTGTTTTCTCATTTTATCAAATATATGTATAATCAAAGATTGTATCTGTACAATATGTAAATGCTATTAATGTCATCACTTGCATGCACTAGACAGTCCTTCTTTCCCCAGGGTGGGACCAGTAGCCCCGGGGCACACTTGGGATTAGGTACGCACAAACCAAACACTGGGGCTGCTTCTGTCCTCCTGAGAAGCTGTTCTCGAATTCCTATATATTATAAAGCTGTACACTGGAAATAAATGTACAGATGCTACAAGCAGGAATATATTGTTTACACAGACTTTTGTACTTCCGTGCTAAATTAATGGAGTCAAATTTTTAGAAAAGTGTAGTTTTCTCTCCAGCAGACCAAGTTGTTAAATCTGAATTTAAAGCCTGTCAATGATCAAAATAAACCTGAAAAATGGACTAGGAAGTGGCTTTGGTATTTAAAAATAAATGTCTTGATAATTTTAAGCCAGATAAAATGTATTCTTTTTATATTTTTCCTAAGAGTCCAGTTCTTTTTTTCACTCAGACTTTTACATAGGAAGTTTAGTTACTGGGGAGTTACTGAATAATAATGCATGTAACAATATACTATTTCATTTTTTTTATGTATGTGTGGGGAGTATATCTGTTCAGTTTTTCTTCATGTTTTACTTTGAAAGTGCAATGAAAACTGAAAATAAGTTCCATTTATAATTCTCAGTTCAACTGAGTTTTATCAAACAGTTCAGGATGACAGGGGCAGGAATTGGGTGATAATGAAATAAAATATGTGTTTGTTGCATTGACTGTCTATAAAGCTGTCATCCTTTCATGTTAAAGTAGTAGTATGTAAAACTGGATTAGTTTATAAAGGATTCTAAAAATGCTAATTACATTATAAACTTTAAAATACTTAACAAAGACTGGAAGACTAAAAGGAAGTTTCTGAAGTAATGTAGGCTAGGCCATGACTTTTCAGGCCATGACTTCTCTGGCTCTGTATGTTTGAACTGTAACTTCGGACATCATTACAGATGCTCTTTGACCTCAGGGAACTACCCTCAAAGCTGTGGCTGTGGAGAGAATATAAAATGTCCCTGCTACAGTGATTCTTGCTTTCTAGCTACACTGTGCCATAACTTTTGAGGCTGCATTTGCAAATCTTTCATGTATTTTGACTTCATATTTCAAATAAAAGTTTTGTAATGCTTCTTCTTCAAAGGCAAATGAAAATGTCATCCTTTGATTCTCCTAGATAGACGCAAATGACACCCTTTTGTCTTTTTCTTCCTATTTACTTATGATGGAAACTATGGTCAAATAAGTGGGTCAAAAGCTTTGACGGTGGGAATGGTTGACCTATTCCCAGTCAGGGAACTTGTAAAATTCTTTAAATAGTGAAATCATCAAGAAATATCTTGTCTGGAGAGAAAAAACATCCTTGGTTCCCTGGAAGAAGCTTGTGATGTTAGTACAGCATTATTTGTAAGATGTGGAAGAGTTACATGTATGATATATATGTACATATAATTTTTTAAAATTAAGGAGTATTTTTCAGTGTCCTGATAAAATTTCCTAAATTCTACACATACCATTCATTCCCTTTCTTTGAGCAAGCGGCAGGTAATGTTGACATTTAGCTGTTCAGCACAATAAAAACACATTTCTTTTACAGGTATGACCATAATCAAGGCACAAAGATCTACAAGGATTTTTCTTCAGTAGTTATACAAAATAATATTACATTTTGTGGTCTGTACAGTGTAATAAACTAGCAGTAAAATAACAACAAAAAGAATATATGAAAGGAGACTGTTGCCCAAGCATAGTGAAAGTCTAGAGAATCATTTTTAGACAGGATACCCTTTGCAATAGTGAATATGGTAGGTTTTCTGCCTAAATATAAAGGGCTCAAAGTAGCTCTAATTCAAATGCCTGAGGCTAGCAAATACTCAATATTACTGAAAGAAGTTTTTTTCTTTTTGCCACTGTGTGGCTTGGGGCCTACTATGAATCCTGGGCTAATGCAGATCAGAAGAGGTGGCCACTTACTTGTCCGTCTGCAGCCTAAAGCTAGCCCCGGAAAGCCGTGGCTTACTGTACCACACACGCGCCTCTGTAGGCATACGCCGCGTAACTCTGGGAAAAGTGCGCTTTTCCGCCACCTGTTCAGGTTTTTAACCAATAAGTCACGGGATGGATGAACAGCAGGGGCCCTCTCCCAGAGAAATTTCACTGCGGTGTCACCCAAGTGAGAGTGGATGGTTTGCAGTGGCAGAAATGGGTGGGGGTGGGGCGGCTAGGGAAGGCCATGTTCAATGAGAACGAAAGCTGAAAACCAAACCTGAGGGGAAAGAGGTAGCCAGAGGCTTGGTGGCCACACGTGGAGGAGACACAGAGCAGGACAGAGGGCAGCGCGGACTACAGTGGGAACTCACTACTTTCTACCATGGCTTGGGGCTGACAAGTAGTCTTGAAATAACTGCTCCGCCTCGTGCGGTAGCGCAGAAAGGAGAGCAGGCGGCGAGACAGCGCCAGAAGGCGCGCCCACCGCCAGGGCCGCCTCATAAGAGTTCGTATTGTTTAAGGTGCATCCTCTGGATGATGTCGCGGCAGTCGTTGAACACCCTGCGGATGTTCTCCGTGTCCACGGCGCAGGTGAAGTGCGGGTAGCAGTAGTGTTTGCCATCCCCTGTTGCCGTGCTGATCCTCTGCAAAAAAAAAAAAGAAGAGGTGTCTGGCTGCGGAGCCCTGGACACCTCGCCCAGGACACCTCGTCCAGGACACCTCGCCCAGGACACCTCGCCCAGGGGCACATGGGAATGCCGCCCCCACCCCATTCATTCTTGGATCAGAGTACAGGGGCTTGGGGTGTTGTTCGTTTGACACAGAAACACAGAGCTGTGGGGACTGTCTAAATACTGAACGCGCAGCTGGAAACCCAAAGGATCTTAGCTTACCTCCTGCCCACAGAAGCTTAGAATGTATCTGAGACAGGATGAACATTTAAAAGCCACTGAAAACAGAATTCAGGGGAGAATTTTCCAGAGATGAAGGTCTAAACCAGCGACTTTCACTGGAACTTTTGGCAATAATGGAAATGTTCTATATATTCCCTGTCAATAAGGTAACCACTATGCCGAGCTGATGCAACAGAGACTGATTTTTAGTTTTATTTAATTTTAATTTAAATATCCACACAACTAGTGGTTCTGTATGGATAGCACAACAGCCACGTTGCTTCCTCCTCCACATAAACCTTTAGTGTTGCCTAGGGTGTCCTGGGGCTATGAGTGGAAGGTTCATGAGTGGGAGGTTCATGAGTGTCCTGGGAGAAAAGTGCTCTGTGGCCAAATAACTGGAAAACACTGAGTTAAACGTCATCAGTCAGGATTCATGAGGACATCTTGGAGTGACATGCTCATGTGCCCTGTGAAGCTAAGTGGGGCAGTGTGGAGAGAGGTTGTCATGGACTAAATTGTACCCTCCCCCCAATCGCATGTTTAAGTCCTAACCCTCAGCACCTCAGAGTGTGACCGTATTTGGAGATAGGGTGTTTAAAAATGTAATTAAGTTAAAATGAGTTAATTAGGGTTGGTGCTAATCAGTAAAATGGATGTCCTTATAAGAGGAGGTAAGGACACAGACACACAGAGGGAAGACCATGTAGGACACAGGGAGAAGGTGAACATCTACAAACTAAGGAAGGAGGGCTCAGGAGAACCCCACCCTGTGTACACCCTGACTTTAGATTTCCAGTCTCCAGAGCTGTGAGAAATAAATTTTCTTCATTTGAGCCACCTTGTCTGTGGGACTTTGTTATGGCAACCCTGGCGGACTAAAGCAGGGGTCACATGGAACTTTCTTCATAGGTGCCCACAAGAATCCCCAATGTCCTCGTTGCCCCTCCACTCCCACCCCTATTTTTCTGCAAAGCAGCTCAGGAAACAACCGTTGGAGAAATACTGGGGCTCTGCAAGGGTGCTGTGCAAATGTTCATTAGGTTATGAAGATCCTAAAAGGAGCGACGTCTTTAGCAGTAGTTGGGCTTCTCTTGAGCAATTAAAAAATTTTTTTTAAGTTAAGGACGCTGAAGTCTGCAAGTTAGGTATCTTTTTAGTCCTAAAGCACAAGGTGAGGTACGTGGCACACGGAGAGTAAGTGTGCAGTGAGCGAATGAAAGTAGCTTTCTTCTGGAATAACGTCACTAGTTTCTCCCTGCCCGGAAAGGCATGTAGTTATTAAAAAGGTTGTTGCAGTTTGCAAATTTCAAACAGTTTAACTCTCTAAAGAAACTCATTTTCATTAAAAATAATAGGAATAAGCTCGTCAAGGAAAACTGGGCAGTTCCAGACTCGACTTGGCTGGATCACCTGGCTGCTGCCTTACTCTCTGAGGCCCTTTCTTAGGAGATCATGGTCAAGGTAAAAGAAATCTGTATTGATCTAGTAAAATATGAGGAATACAGCTTAGAAAACATGCAGGCTTCTAACGGATGCTAAGAGTGTCAGGACACAGGGTTGTGACTGCACACTTACCACCTTCTGCTTTAAAAGGTTTGGCAGCACTGGCCCTGGGGGAGACTCCCTGGTCCAGTCTGGGTGGGGCTTGTAGGTGGTTTCCAGTTTGAGGGACAGATCTGCTTGACGGTGACTGGGGGGATGCAGGGGGCTGACGACCTGGGCCCCCTCTTTCTGTCTCCCTCTGTTCTAAGATCCTCCTGTTCTGGGGATGGTTCATGCCTCCCGATGGGAAGAAATGACCTTGCATGGGACAAACCTCCTGGTGGTCAGTCCCCTCCTCATGTGATGACATTTAAGGAGAATGCTCTGACAGCACCGGGCCCCATCTCATAGAGGGGTTCTTCTCCCTGTGCCCTCTCCCTTCTCGGTCCCTACCCCCTTTACCCTCCTCAAGGACAGGTCCTCCGCCTGCATCTCTCCTTCTCCTTTTATAACCTTTATTCCTCACCCTCTCTTGGGGCCCTGTGTTACCAAAGTTATTGTTTCATCTAAGATTTGCTCTTGTCCAAATTAAATACTAATAAATAACCAGTTTTGCAATCTGCTACGGATGTCTTCTAAGTAGGGGGTTGGGGGTTCCAACTCAAAACTTCTTGGATGCCTTACTGCCCCAGGCAAATGCCACAGTAAAAAAAATGTAAGCTTATACCTCCCATGTCTTTATTTCTCTGATTTGCAAACTGCATACAAGCTAGGTTTGTCCACTGTTAGAGAAGAAAAAGTTTCTGCCCGAGGACTGAATGGTGGGGGCACGGCGGTTCATATTCTTTTTCTAATCTTTATCTAAATGCCCGATTAGCACACTTGGTTATTTTTCATTTTCACTAGAAGAGCATTTGTGGAACACTTTTTTAATGTGTTTTTATATGTTATGGTCTTGCAAGATGCTCCTTAAGAAAGTAAGTCTTTGATCTACGAGAAGCTAATTGTCCTGATTGCAGAGACTCACAGAGTGCATCAGCACAGCAAAGGTTCTGAGAAGTCTGACAACATAGAAACTCGTCTCACTTTATTTAACAGAGCATTTCCCAGATTGACACATTACACTGCCCTTTCCCAGCAGCGCTACCTATTACTTCCTGGGGACACTTGTTCCTCAGATCTCACCTCGGGACTTGGTTTCTTACCCCTGTTACTTTCTCACTCAACATAGGATTCAAGAGGGGAGCGTGGTGAAAGGTGGGTTGAGAAAGGGGCTCCCAGGTGTCTTCCTGAGGCTCTGATCCCCATGGAAAATTCTGCCCACACACTGGACCATCCCTGCTGCAGACTGGGCTGATTTCCACTTCTGTACAATCGACATGTGCCAAGTGCAGCCTGGGTATGACTGGAACATGGCCTTGGGCAAGTCTTGGCATCTACTAGTTTCTGGCTAGTGAAAATTTGTAGCCAGTTTTACCCCGTGGCTTATTCAGATGAAAAAAAATAGGTAAGGCAAATGTAGTAAAATTTTACCAGTTGGTCAGTTTGGGTGAAGAGTATTTGGTAGTTATTTATACAATGCTTTCACTTTTTATATAAGTTTAAACTCATTTTGAAATAAAAAGTAAAAAAAAGTCTGATTCTGAGCAGGTCCATTTTCATGTTAATTTTAGCCTCTTAGTGTTAAATGGAAGACAAAGGATTAAAGGAGAACCCAGCATGGATGCTGGTGTTTCAGACTCTGCTGAAGGACTCTTTCCATTTTGGAGAATACAACAAGCGAAAGGGACAACAAGCTTGTCTTAGTGCCATTCTTGCTTGGAAGCTGTGTGACCTGAGTTGAGACATCAACTGTCTGAACCTCAGTGTGCTCAGCTGTGAGGTGAAGTAACAATATCTTCTCTCATCTGTCATAACTTGAGGGGAGATTAAATGAGATAATGAAAAGGTAAGTAATTTGCAAATTGCAAAGAACAATGTAACTCTATGATGGCAAGACAACAAAGGTTAATAAAATTGCTTACCAAAAACAGATCCCTTATAAAGAACTTGGCTCTTGTAACTTTGGGATCTTCTCCTGCGTCTGGTGTTGCTGTAAAAATTACAAATGGAATTTTAATTAAGCAATGTGAAACAGAGATACAACTCTGTGGAAAATATAAAACCAGTTACAAAGTCGCACTGCGGTATACTTACAGCATTAAAAGGCATCTATGACAGGCAAAAAGCTGAACTGTCACTTTCATTTTTCTTTTCCCCTTTCAAATCATTTTAATAGCTACAATTCTCATAAAACTTTCTTTTTTTGTGAGGGAGGGGATAACTTCCGCTCAAATAAAATGAAAGCATCTCACTGCACACTGGCCAAGCCCACAGTTGCCTTGCCTTCAGCACCCTCTGGAGGAGAGAAGTCCCGGCAGTCTCCAGGAGCTGGGTGCCAGGCCTGTGGCTGTGGCTTCAGCAGTGGCTCTGCTCCTCCGGGCTGTGGGGCTGCATTCTTATTCCATCTGGCTTGTTCTTAGAAAGATCCTCTCTTGCTGTTCCTACTACAGACTGCAGCATCTGCAGCCCCTAATTAAAATCAACTGTGGCGACCACTCTGCTCTAGGCCCTTCTGAGCCTTTTTCCCATGCACATTCTATGTTCATGGGATCATCATTCAATAGTTTCTGTGGCCTCGTGAAATTTATTTTCCTAAACTCTAGGTTTCAAGTCAGCCTGTTCTCATCACTCTCTTCTCTGTTACAACTACTGTGGTGCTGGGGAGCTCTGCGGGTGCTGAGTCAGCCCTGACCTGGAGGCCTGCCCTGCTTGGCCAGGACGGGCCGGGGCAGGCCGAGAGCAGAGGGGAGGGAGGAGTGAGCAGGGGAGGCGCACAGGGAGACTGAGTGTGTGCGGGGTAATATCACAGTGTCACAAAATGCGGGGAGGAGAAGGAGCACGGTATAACTAAGGGTGGGGGAGAGCAGTGTCACTGCGAATGTGGGGGAGTGCACAGTGCGACTGAGGGTGTGGGGAAGGAGGATCACACTGTCACTGAGTGTGGGGGGCAGAGCACAGTGTCAGTGAGTTGAGGGGAGGAACACAGTACTGCTGAGAGGCGGGGAATGAAGCTTTTACTATTTCCTGGACAGGTCAGTTTTGGTCTCAGCTTGTGGTAAGATTAAGTCAGTGTTGGTAGGTTTCATAAGCATGGTGTGATTATGTTTCAGAAAGGTGACTGTCAGAACTTCAGAGTTTTCTGGAAAGTGGAGTGACCGGAGTCAAGGAGCCTGGGCTATAAGCTGCACTGACTTGATCCATGGCTGAGATGAGAGGAATGGGGGTCAGGACCAAGGCTATGAGGAGGGGGAAAAAGGAAGAGTATGTCATCATAAATGGTATTTAGGAAGTAAGCTCTACAGAGCTTGAGTATTGACTGGTCAGGTGAGGGAATGGGGTTGGGGGACTGGTGACTGGGAAAGCTAGGGTTGGTTGCTGAGAGACAGGTAATCCAGCAACAGAGAGGGTAGCAAAGTGGGTGCTTGAAGATTCCCCTCAGGCAGACGGCATGCGAGCTTAGCGTTGGAAAGCACACCCCTGGGCTGGCTGAGGTTAGTGCAAAGAGGCTGATGAATTTTCTTAACTTCTTCATGGAAGGTTCTAGGAAAGTCCCGTTTGTTCTGCTTTGTATAGTTTGGGATTCAAATTTAAGAAGTGGTGTTATTTTGCTGTAAGCACACCTGTCCTACAAGAGTCTGGTGGCCCAGTGTCTACTCAAAACTGAAGAGCAGCAACTGGAAAGGGGTTACCAGCTCTGCCGGGGTTTGCCTGGACAGGATCTTCTTAGCTTTAGCACTGAAAGTCCCAGCACCCAGGAACACCCACAGATGGTTGGTCACCCTGATGGGAATGACCAATGTCATAGTCAAAGTCATCTATGGAGACGAGGGATGTAAGCATGGTAGCTGAAAGCACAGGCTTGGGAGTAAAGGGTTCAAAGCCTGCCTTGTCCTCACAGGGTCTACCTGAGTGACTTTGAACAAGTGACTTTATCTCTCTCATCCTCACTTTCCACAGGAAAATGCAGTAATAGAAACTCTCATGTAGGGTTACTGCGAGGGTTCAGTGTGAAGGTCGATGTAAAGGGCTGACATCAGCCTGGGTCACCGCAGGTCCAGCTGAGGCACTGAGAGGTAGAACTTAGCCCAACCGGTGACGTACTCACACCTAAAACTGCCCTTTCTCCAACTGCGCAGTTTAAATGGAAAGTCAAACTCTGAAATTTTTACAAATGGTATCCTACATAGGACATTTTAATACTTTCCTACTTGACGTGGGGCAGTATTTGAGGGGATTGATTTTAATTAACTGAGTTTTCTAGATTCATCAGAACTGTTTGAATTATAGTTACAGGGCTATTAAAAGAACAATTAAGTCTTTTCCTTAATCAGGAGAAACTTGTTTTGAAACCTTACCGTCTTCAGGAACAGTATAATTTGCATACTCTGGGAAATAATCTTCAATTTTTGATTTTCCTGCCAAGACTTTTTCTGCCAGCATATCTTGTTTGTTCAAGAACAAGATGATAGAAATGGTCCGTAACCACCTGAAAAGGAGAAATAAACACACAAGCTTCACATCCACTATATGGGCAAGTACATCTAACATAGGAGGCATTCAGTGAAAAGGACAACATTGCCATCTTCCTGACGATGTATAGGATTTAGCATTATTTAATATACTGATATCTTCTCCCCTACTCCATCTATAAGAAAGACATTCTTATAATGATGAATAAATATAAGAGTTGATTTAGCAGCTTAGCACTTTCTAACTTATCATCACTGGGCACATAAATTTACTGGTTCTAAAACTAAGGTACACTTATATAATGCATACACTTGGATTATGGTGGTGTAATTACTAATAAAAGGTCAGAAAACTAGAAGTTAAAGGAAGATACAGGACTCATTAGCTAATGACACAGAACGCAGTTTGCAGCTGGCTCGGTTCTTCCCCGACGCCTCTGACCAGGTCTGAGGCTCTTCATGAGGCTCTAGATCACGGCACTGGCCAGGACAAGCTGGGCGGGGAGCTCAGGCGCAGGCAAGGCGCAGGCTGGGAAGTTCTCCATTTCATTAAATAGATGCTGAGAAATGGCTTAACATGATTCAGTGTGCACATCAGCAAAGCCTCTGGAAATTCTACTACTTCAAAGGAGTCAAGTTGATGATCAGTGCACAGGAATCTTACTATGAATTAGAAACACAACCCATTCTTCCCCTAAATGGAAATAGCTTTAAGGTTTCTTCTAGTTAAAAAAATACATAGTCCTTGTAAAAGCAATTTTTAATTATAGAAAAATAAATATGTAGGAAAACAATGTAATCACACCCAGGAACAACTATTAGAATTTTTATGTTTTTATTTCCAGGTTTTTTTCTATCCTCATACATGTTTATCATATTTATAAAAATAAGTTAAGGGTGTTTTTAAATCTGTCTTTTCATTTAACAATATTGTGATTTTCCCATGTGACTGTGTGTGTGTGTATTTTTTTTTAATGACTCCAATGTATTTCTCTGTATACCCAGTATTCCCTAACTCTTTCCCATTAACTGTCTTAATACTATAAAACTAAGAACAATTGTTGAATAGTTTATTAGAGAAATACTTTTCTGATAACCCAAATATTTTGTGAGAACAGCTTATCCTTCTGTCCTCCTTGGTGCTATTTCTTCCCAAATATTTCAGAAGAAACTTTGATCTCGAACTACATGTGTAGCATTTGGTGTGTGTATTTGCGGTTCAGCAGTAGTACTTTCAAACATGATTGTGCTTTTGAACTGTAACTGATCTTAGGGATCATGTAGTTATATCTGCATGTTTAAAACTGGCACTTTCTAAATTATGAAAACAAAACAAAACAAATTTTGAACTCTAGATATAATCTTAGGCTTTCAAAATAGAGATTTATATTTTCTTGACAAAAAACCACCAGAACTTTATTGGGGAACGGTCTCATGTTAAGTATGTCTATATATGAGATGGACTAAAAGAGATACTTCTTACAGTTTTGGATTTATCAGTAAGGAAAGAATGACTATATCTGGAGAATAACAATAAAAGTGAGCCAAGTGACACTTTTAATGAAAGAAAGTTTGCAATCCAATGGTGAGACTGAATTTATTATTTTTACAACCTGTTGTTCCAGATGCTTTCGAACAGGTCCAGGGACTCTCTCAGCCTGTTGGTGTTGTTATCTTCCCGAATCACCATGTTGTAGCTACTGCAGGCCGCCACGTAAATGATAGCGGTAACATCTAGTGGAAGAAGAGAGAAAAAGTGAGACAGATGGTCATTGGGGGTTAGGATAAGGTACACATCCAACCGCTATCAATTTCCAGGGCAATTTTCCCTCCACGACTGTAACGCTGACTGGAATCAGCCCTGAGTGTGTAACTGGCTGCTCAGTAATGTGCTCGGCCAGGAGTCTATTTGTACCAGCAAATGGTACATGGAAGTTCGGGATGCTTAAGTTCCTTATTTATGAGATTCGTATTTAAGGCAATTTATACTTGATCTCATTTAAAACTTCATAAACATAGTGGCAAGAGTGAGTGTGAGCATTCATCCCGTTTTCTTGAGAGCACAGAAATCACCATTAAAGCACTGGATCCATTTTCTTCTCTCGTCCCTCTGGCCACCGACATCAAACATGCTGTGGAAGGACAACAGGACAACAATTATTTGGGGGTGTCAGGAAGTACCCTGCCCTTTTGTGCTCTTCTCCACTGCTGTCTAGCCTGCGGCCCAGCCTGTGTGGCCTTGGTGGACGGCTTGGGCCTGGCCCCAGGTTCCACGCCAGGGTGCCAGGCTGGGAGTCCACACAGCCAGCCACTTCTCTCGCCCAGCCCTCACCCCGCGGCCATCGGCCTGGCTCAGGCGCCTCTTCTCAGGGCAGCCTGCGCAGCGCCCCCTCTGCCCGAGTTTCTGGCCGCAATTTCTCTACCTACCCCAGTGCCTCAGATCTTTCTCACCTTCTCAGGCCTTTCCAGTCTTGGATGCCTCCCTTCCCTAAACTTTCTGCATTCCTTCAGGACCACAGAGTCTGTATTTACTTCCCAAAAGGATGGCAGCACGCATTTGTGATTCTGCTCCCCGAAGCCTGAGGGCCATGGGCAGGAGCTGGGCCCCCTGGCCCCAAGTCCTGTAGGGCCCCAGCAGGGAGCAAGGAGAGCTTCCTGCCCGCAGCCCCAGAGCAGGCCTGCTCTCAGCAACATACTTACTGAAAGTTTACTTTGTCCACTTGGAATCGTGTCTCAAAAATCCCTGATGTCAGAACTCTGCATCTGAGGAGGTCCTGAGAGCAGGAGGAGAAAAGCAAACCTAGTGACACCATCGTTCTCCAGAAGGAAAGCCCTGGATACAACTCTAATCATTTTTCAAAGAGCAGTTTGTTTCATTAAAACAGGAACAATAATACAGTAACTAAACACTCAGACAAAGCGTGCTGCGCCCCCCCACCACAGAAAGTCAGAGTTACAGTATTGCTTTAATCCTAAGAGACTTGATAGCTGTGCTTTTATTTTCTTTAGGATTTTTAAAAAGTCACTGATAAATGTAGGCACTGTCATACTCCTGACAACCAAATCATACCCTTAGTGTTCTGGGCAGAGATGCTGCCAGTGCTCTCCTGGTACAACTGGGGAGTCAGTTGTATGGGGTTCAGAGCCATTTGGGTGAGAAACCAAAGGAAGTATAACTCTGCATTTGCAGATCATGGATTTTTTTGACTGGATGCTAGTTGATTTAAGATTTCTTCTCTTCCCCGCATACTTCTGTCACCCCTACGGCAAGAGATGATTGCAGTCTGGAAGGGACGAGAACACCAGCTTTACAAAGCTGACATCCCTTGTACATTTTTCAGATGTCAGGGGTATTTCTCTCTGATCACAAATCCATTGTGATGTTAATGAAACAGGCACTGCGATCATTCTGGAAGCTGGGAGGTGGTCTTCCCCAGCTAGCCTGATGAGAGTGCTTAGGACAGCCTCATGGAATTGACTCAAGGCCAGGAAAGCTCCATTGCTCTGCCAGGTAATTCTGAGCTCTTGGAGTCAGCCTCAGAGACAGATGGAGTTCAAGGGCCAGAGAAGAGCACAGACCTCCAGGAGGGGGAGAGAAGAGAGGGGCTCCAAGAGGGGCCCATGGCCAAGGCCCTCCCATGACACAACACTGGAGAGTATTGTAGAGGTGGTGTGAATGGAGCCCCCCCCCCAACTTTTCTGGAGTTCAGTAGCTCTAGAGGCCTCTAGAGGGCTCCCAAGCCGAACAATTCAGAGTTCTCCAAGTCTCTGCAGATGCCTGAGGGTCAAAGGTTTTGTGGGGCACAGAAGGTCCCTCTCTGCTACTTGCAAAGGGGTACTTTTCTCTGGCTTGACCCCTGGAGAGCCTGGAGAGTGTGTGTGGTTTGCGACTCAGACAAGGGCCAAAAGCAGAATGGGCAGAGTTTATGAAGCTGGGGAAGTAAGGGGTTAGTTTTCTGTTGAGAACCCCAAAAGGAATGGGAATTGCTTAGTTCTATTGCACAAATAAAATTATTTTGATATTGGGAACTTGGGAACTTAGTATGTTTCAGAGAGCTAGGTCAATGAGCCAATTAACAGGGCATGGTAAACATACCACGTGTGTATGCAGGGACAGCACAATCTGCAAGTAGTTATTTTAAGAAATTTTTCCTTAATCCATTTTAAAATAATCCCTGAATAATACTGGCAATTTCTTTAATCTCACAAGGTTCCAATGGGTAGCCGCAGCTCTAACGTCACGTACCTGGTCTGTGGGGGTGTAGTCCACCAAGCTGACACTGTCGATTCTTTCCAGGAAGCTGAAAAGCAAGCCAGCAGTGCTCAGAATGTTCTCTGATGACTTTCTCCTGGGTACCGGGTGACATATGGGATAGTCACACAAGCGCAGGAGGACCGGGCAGCAGAGAGCCTGAGGGACATTCCTATTTTCTTTCCTGCACATGTCTCTGCCCAGGTAGCATAACATTCCTGATTGATGCCTCCCTTTTTCCTTTTACCTCTGCCTTCCCTCTTCCCTCTTGTCCACTGCTGTAGGGTTGGGAGTGAGGGACCACTCAGAAAGTGGGTGGGGGCACAGGCCTCCTTCCCAGGCCAAGCCAGAGGAAGGCCATGCTGCCATGTAAACACAAAATAGGAAGTGAGAAATGTTCCTTTAGCGTAAGTTCTGGTAAGATCCAAAAGTGAGCAGATGTGCACACCTGGTAGAGGCTGTAAGACTGGTCTCAGAAGTCTGATATGTTACACAGATGGAAGCAGGGAGAAGTAGGTGGAAGAAGACAGATGTAGGTGCTCTCCCTCTGCTGAACCACCCCTCTCACCCGGCAGAGAGACCACCCTGTCCTTCTTGTCTAAAATAGCCACCCTGTCCATCTTCATGCCAACCTTGCTTTATATCTCTACAAAGCACTTACCACAGCCTGACATGTTTTACATTTGTTTCTTATCTGTTTATTACCTGTCTGCCTCAAAATTCGAGCCCTCCAGGGCAGGTCTTTGTCTGGTTGTCCCAGGGTTCCCCAGCACTTCATATAGACCTGCCCCCTAAATATTTGTTTGATGAATGGATGTTTGCTCCCCTCCTCCTCTTGGAGCTGGAAGAGGTAAGTGGCCAGCCCCCAAAGGACACTGTCATGTTCGACACACAGAAAGAGATGGGGACTGGTTAGCTGGTGGTTAGAAGACCACTTCCGGGAGGACAGGGGGCAGTGGGGCTTCAGGAAAGAATGTGAGGAGAGGGAGGGCATCGCAGTGGACCATGCTGTCCATGGCCAGGGTGAGGCTCCTACACTGGAGAGACCGAATGTGACTTAGACGGGGACAGGGTCTCGCTTCCCTGCCTGTCCAAGCCTGGAAGGTTTGGGTTCCATCACTGGGTATGCAAAATAAAGCGATGGCCAGGCCTTCCTCTAAGCCCTTGCGCTCGGGGGCATTTTGCACAGCACTGGGGTGTTACCTCCCATCTCCACACGCTTCCCTCACCAGACTGCCCTGCAGGTCTTGAGATGCTTTCGGCACGGGCAAGAGGGAGGCCAAAGACACAGTAAGGCCACTTAATTCTCTTGGTTATCTTCATTCCTAGCTAAAGACAGTCCCAGTATCCTGGCGCTGGGGTGACAATCTGGTGGCCCTCTGTCCATGCACCCTTGATTTGGCACAAGATCCAGCTGCTCCAGGACCAAGAGGCAACCCCATGGCAGGTAAGCCACCAGGCTGATGTCAGGGCTGCCCTTTCAGAGACATGAAGTAGTGGGCGCAGTGACAGAAATGAGGTCGTTTCACCTGGAGGCCAGGGCCTGTCCCCCTCAAGGGGAAGCAGCTGTGGAGACTGGTGTCTGTTACTGAACTGCCTGCTGTGGGAGAGGTCAAAGAAAGCCTACTGCTCCTGGAGGACTGCAGAGCGACGGCCAGGTGGCAGGGCCACTGAGAAGCCAAAGGGACCCTAATCTGCCTGTGGCCTTCCTGGTAGGCGCTGCTGCCTGCATACCAGAGGTAGGTGAACTGGCTTGGGCTGTGGAGCTGGTGCCTGAGATGGAGCAGTCCGGACAGAGTACAAACACCCTGGAAATGCCACAGGAGGGGACAGCATGGGAGCTGGAGAAACATGAAGGCCCCAGGGAGGGGAGAGCTCTGCCCTTGCTGGAGACCTGGTTTGAAAACCACAAAGCAGTTTGGCTGAGCCCTTCTGGTCTTGAATTTGGCAGAGTGAAGAGTGCCTTGGAGTACACACCGAATTCCTGACCACCAAGCAGTAAAGGAGCCAAAAGATCGGTGATGAAGAGGCGAGGTTTCTGCTCTTGGAAAGAGAGCTCTGGGTTGGAGCCCAGGCAACCAGGAGGGTCTCGGATGGAGAGATGAGCTGCTCCCTGCCCCCGCCCCCAACCCGTGGGCTACAACAATTTGATTTAGAAATGATCTGTTCTGTTTTTTTGGCTGGGGACATATAATACTGACATGTGATACAGAAACTGGTTGTCTCTGATTAAAAGGGCTGGAGGTAACTAAAAATTAAACTAAATATAAAGCATTTGGCTATAGTTAGAGTTTAGGAAGCAACCAATTGCCATCAGGATAGGGTGGAGGGAGGTGGGTGGCTTGATTAAGATGGTAATAACTAGTATAAGTAGAAAGTAGAAACAGTGGAATATGGTTTAAAAATACATCAAAAGTTTCTGATAGATTAGATTAAAGTCCGCCTTCCAAAGGAAGCGTAGTACCTTCCTGAATACTGCTAAAAATAAGTGGCTCTGAGATGTTGATGAAAAAGACAAAGATGTCAAGTTCTTTTCCCATCCCCAGTCTCCAGGATGGATACTCAAGATCCTTTCCGCTCTGATACTTAACCATCTAAGCGAGAACTGAGAAGCATCAATGAACATTTCCAAGTGTATCTTCTGAATTGTTACTGATGCTGAATGGTAGTCCGCATTCATGGGTTTCAAGTTTGTGCAATGAAAATAAAAAGTGATAACTCCCCCTGAATGTGAATGTATTTCCCAGTTCTTTGAAACACTCTCTAGGGAGTAAAGAATAAAATAAAAATCTATAATAGTAGATTTCTGCCAGCCTTTTGCCTAGATCTTTGGTTCAATCCATATACTTCCTAGTATGTTGTATGCTCCTAAGATAATATACATAGAGATGAGTTTTTTTTTTCAATCCTCACCTGAGGACATGCCTATTGATTTTAGAGAGAGGCCAAGGAAGAGTGGGAGAGATACATCAGTGTGAGAGAGAAACATCGATTGATTGCCTCCTCTACCCACCCCAAGTGGGGACCAAACCCGAAACTCAGGTATGTACCCAACTGGGAATCGGACCCATGACCTTTTGGTTTATCGGACAAGGCTCCAACCAACTGAGCCTTACCAGCCAGGGTGAGATGAGTTTTAGGATCTTCCAAATCATGCACAGAATTTCACATGACTACATTTTAAAGCTAATATTGTCTTCTTAAATAAGCCATTGTCTTTTAAGCCCTCAAATTAACCAGACTGAAGAATCCCCCTTATAGACCACTCATTCATACTAGATACATAGTTGTAAGACAATCCCAAATTACAGCTGTAAAGAAATCATCCCTATATAGACACTATAAAGAAAGTAGTTGAAAAGCAATTCACTTCATTTTTTCATTTTCTGCTACGGCTGAGATTTGTTTGCAGAAGCATTTTTAATCTCATCATCTGGATCTTTCTTCTGTATGATATTGGTGCAAAAATAGCAATCCATTTTTTATTTCTCATCTACTGTCTGCCCCTCCTCTAAAATAACTTAAAATTCACAGAGTTCTTATGGCCATGGAGCTGATCATGAAAAGGGACAAGGAAAGGATCATGAAAAGATGACTTAAGAATCATTTATTTTTAATGTATATATTTGCTTAAATGTTTTAAAAGTGATCTCTTTTGTCAAAAATTTAGCAAGCTGAAACTCTGTCAAGGCCAGTAAAAACTTTTCTGTGTTATTGAAATTGATTTCATGATGCTTATTTTCATGATATAAAAATACTGTGGAGTGACAAAGTACCAGGCAATTCTAATGAGCAGCAGATTAAAATCCATGCTACTTAGGTAACCATGCAGAAACCCCATTTTCTTTAATCTGAACTTTTTTTCCTTTTGATTTAAACTGCCCTCATACAAAACCCTGACTCACCCACCCTTCTCTCCCTTGCGTGACCACTTCCTTAATCATTAAGCCCTCAGAACAATGAGGTTCCTGTCGGCATCAAAATCTTAGGAACAAAGCCTGGGGTCTAGTGACCACAGAGGAAGATAACATCTATGCCCCTGTTGTTTCAGCCCCAGAACCCGAAAAATGCAACATCCCACTGACCAAATCCTTGTGAAACCTGACAGAATGACAACATGGCTGACATCAGGATGGGATTCAATGATCAGCTACCCTCCCCTAGCACTGACCAATCTAGAGAGACCACAACCCTAACTCCCTTCGTCACCATGATTAATGATTTCCCCACTATATAATCCATCCCCTATAAGCCATTGGGAAGCCAGGTCTTTGAGCATTAGCTCATCTGTTACTCTGGGCATGGTACCACTTCCTTAAATAATAAACTTTACTTTCTTTGCTTCAAGTTTTTTTGGGTTCTGATGCATGCAGGCAAATGGGCCCTTTTAGTCTGGTAACACTTAAAAGGTGTGCAGCAGCGTATGCAGACCTTGGAAATCAGGATTTGCAGCAGAACCGTATTCCCAGGTGAAGCAGTGGCTCGTGCACACATTGGTTTGAGAAGCACTGTGTCTTTTCCTCTCCATTTTCACTGCCATCCAATTCTAGGTTCTAATTTCTTTTCATCTGGACAGTATAGTCTCTGTGATTCATGCTCCTGCTCCTTTCCTTAGGGTACAGCCCACACTTTTAATACGGTGTCCAAACCATTCACAATCTGCCCTAGCTCTTCTTCAGGCTTTTTGCTGTCAAACCCTCTACTCTAGTCAAATCCCATGTAGTTTTTGGCATCAGACCTTTGGGTTAACTCCCACTTGTTTTTCATTGAAGCCCAGATTAAATCCAATTTTAACAACCACAGATACTGTAATTCTATCCATGTACTTACTGTTTCATGACTTGATTAGCATGGTATACTGCCTCATACTGTGATTTAACCTTTTTAAAAGCTGAAGTATAAAATACATGAAGTGTGTAATGTGCACTACTCTTGTGTTCATCTGGATGACTTTTTGACTTCTGTATACAATCATGTACATTTTTCTCTTAATGTGTATGCCTTATCTATATAACTGTATTGAGTACCATTAAGGCAGAAGCATGCCTTTGATTTCTGGAAAGAAACCCGATAACCAGCACCTGATATACTTTAGCCTAAATCTTTTTTTGTAATCAGTCATCCTGAATAAACACTGCTGGCTTGCCCTGCCACTATTTAGGAGGGATGGTATATAAACCGTGAAGAACAGGAGCAAACACTTTAAATTGGAGAAATGCTTGGAGGAAAAGGACAGTGTTCTGAGGGAATATAATGTGGCTCTGGCCACGACCCACCGCACCCACCTTACCCACTGTGTACACTGTAATTCGAGGGCCTTGGGCATGACCGTGAGGGAGGTATGCATTCACGCCGAAGACACTAGCAGGAGCCCACTGAGCAGATGATCACACTAGGCCCAGAAACTGTGACCAAGACAGACACTGTCAGTCCTGCTTCTTATGGAACTTACCATCTAGTTGTAGAAAAACAAACCTAGGTAAACCAGGAAGGCATTTTGCTAATGCCCATTGATTATAAGAAAAAAAAATGATAGGGGTTTGCTCATCAGTTTTTTCAATGTCCGCTGGCTTGCAGCTTTTTGTCAATAGTGCTAAAAGTCTTGAGCTTTGGATTTTGGCTACAGAAACACCTCGAAGAGGGTGTTGTACATATTGCAAAGGAGGAATCTATAACAGAAGGTCCTTCACTTCTGCTTCACAATATGGGAGTGTCTGGCTGATCCTGAGACTATACTCAGTTAGGAAGGTTATCACAGTGGTGCTCATTTTAGAAGGCTCTTTTCCAAATCAAAGCAGCTGGGTGGGCACACAGCATCCAAGGCTCATTGTATGTCTCCATTTAAATGGCACGCACATGCATTAACACTCCTTCAAGAAGAAAGGGCTTTAGTAAGAAAGTTCTCCAACAGAGCACATATCACCTGAACTGAAATACATTAAATACTTCATAAAATAAACTACAAGTTTATTCTACGTCCATGTTAGGAACTGTACATCTGAAGGCAGAAAAATAAAAAGAAGTAAAAACTGTATTAGCAGTTGCATGGAAGGTTAATTATTTAATATTTCCTTGGTATGTTTGAGTTGGATCCTTTTAAATTATATATATCTGTAGCCTGGGGAAGTTTCAATATGAGGAAGAATCTTGTTACCTCGAAGAAACTGTTATAGTAAAGAAGTAATAGCTAGAGCTTCTACAATTGTGCATGAAAATTCCATGCTAACCGAACAGAAATTCAAGTGATAAGGGTGAAACTGGAAAACTACCACACTTTCTGAACCACACCTACCTCCGAATTATTTTTCTTAAATAGCTTTTAAACAGGATGCACACTCATATGCATTAACATGCAATTTAAAATGATTTATTTGACAAACTTCTGTGGTTTACATTTCAGCATTTCATTAACTGCAAAAATGAGGAAATAATTTGTGGGTCTAATATGCTTTTGAAATAATATTTATGGTTCCTAAAAACATACACATTTATATAGTTTGAAATGAACATACTTTAAGAAAGTTCAAGTTTATTCAAGCATTATTTAATCTCACAAAATATATTAATATTGTTGGGTATATTTGTATTATAAAAGGGTCTTCAATTTACGAAAGGATTCAACACTAAGCTGTTTTCAAAATTTCAATTATTTTTTCCCACTCTAAAGAGGGGTTACTACTCTTGCTGTACTCACACAGCTGCCTCTGTGCAACCATGTGGATGAAGAGACACCAAAAGGGGGGAATTCTAGAAAGATGTGTGGCAGACAATGGATAGGTGTCCCTTACAGAACATTTCAGAACCACCACCAATCAGATATAAAGATACTTAAATACAAGGGTCAGTTCTTATCTGCACACATTTTTCCTCCTTTATACACACTCATTCTCACTGGAAAACATGTTATAATGGTGATTCTTTCAAAGGGCCTGGGAGAGTCCCTATAATTATTTTCTGGAACACTGGAATTCTCTTAGGGGAGAAAACTTCCAGTGAAGAAAAAGGGGAATTTAAAATATCCACAAGTAACTAACTTACATTAACATACTTGCCAATGCAAAAGCAAACAGGTGTTCTTCCTGTTTTGAGGCTATGAAAAAGTTTTGGCTACAGGCTTTCCTCTTCAGTCAGAAATACTCACTGCCATTCCAGAACGGTAGAAGGCAGCACAGCTAGGCTCTAGCCTTAGAACGTCAAGCATGCTGTCCAATCCTCCATCTTTCCTTCTTCCCTGACTTTCAGCTGCCTGCATGGCTAAGTAAAACATCCTAACTTATACTTCCAAGGTTTTTAATGAGTTAAGAACATAACAAATGCAAATAACTAGAATGTTAAATGCTGTTCTAATTTTATTTCTATTTTTGGTTGTTAAAATCAAAAGAAAACCTACAAACACACAGTCTCAAACCAATCAACAGTTCTTTGGCAATGTTAGAGTGAGTAATGTGACTGCCATGCCAATCAACATATTTTATAAGAAGTCTAATTAAAGTGTTGAAAGAGGAAAAGAGAAATGTTAGAGAAGTTCATTTTAAAGAAACGCCATATGCTAAACCTTGTAAATCTTAAAAAGAAAACTAGTAAATAAATATAACTGAACACTTTTCCTTGTAACGGAAGATACGTGGCATATTTTTTTTTTGTTATAAAAGACAGCTACCGCACAAAAAATTTACCGAAAGTAAACAGTAAGAGGATATTATGCAAGAATGTCCTAAGCTAATTTTAATATGTTATGAAAACAAATAATCAGCTGTAGTCCCGTTTTGATGGCAAAAAACAAAGGATACACAGAAATACCACTGTCCATTTCATAAGTTGAATGAGGTATTGATAGCCCTGTAATCAAAGCAACCATCCTCCTCTTTAATTTTTATGCACCACATGCCAATTTTATATATTTTCAATTACACTAAATTAAAAACACCCTTCGATTTTGATAATTCGGGCAGAAATATGAATACACGGGAACTAGAGATGTGATCAAATTTTTGAGAAAGAGTCATAAACAGCAGATACCCTAGTCTTGTTAAAAGGCAGCTATAAAAATACACATCATCACAAGCTATACAGAACTCTAAAATCCAGTTAAGGGTGGAGAAAGTCTGCAATTTCTTAATGTATCTAAGAGCACTGTAAACCCAAAGGTAGAAGCATCTTAAGAGCATTTCAGCTTTCTGGCATATTCACAGTTTTTAGTGTATAATATCTCTCTAATATACACAGAGCATTTCAGAAGGTGGCTACAGGTAGGAAACCTCAGAGTGAGTTCTGTCTTCACACTTGGTCTCGCAGGCGGGCCAGTCTCTGGGATAGTTCATCCTGCTCCGCCGAAGCCACGCTTGTGCCCACGGAGCCGGTCTGCCCCTGCGGCAGCTCCATGTTGAGGTCTAGGCCGGCCTCGTCTGCCATTTCCTGGAGCAGCATATCCACTTGGTTTTGGGGAGTGGTTAGCGTCGTGGTACTGCTCATCGTATCTTCCATTTGCTGCGTCTGGACGTCCAGCGTCTCAAACTGGTGCTCGAATTTGTCCATCAAGGCAGAGATCTTCTCCAGATTCATGGTTTTCAACGTCGCATCCATCGACTTAACCACTCCAGCCATTGACTTGGTCACCTTGCCCATCGTCACCGCCGTCTGGACTCTGGCAGCCACCGCATCGACCCGCGCACTCATTCTCAAGAAATTCACTGCCTGGTTCTTCTGGCGAATGGCATTTTCGGCATGTATCCTCGCAACTTCCATGTTGCCTTTCTGAATGGCCTTTTTAATTTTGGCCTTTTCGGCCTTTTCCTCCTTGTCGCATTTTTTGGCACTTCTGCTCAGTTCTTTGGCCGCGAACTTTAGGTTGAACAGGTGTTTCTCCATATTGGACATAGTCGGAGGGCTCCTCGGGGTAGGCGGCCAGGGTGGAGACGTACGTTGAAAGAAGGCAGGATGGAGGTCCGCCGGAGTTGCCGCTCCTTTGTTTTGGTCCTACTTCCTGTTTTTGCTGCGCGGCGCAGGCGGTGACGTCAGAGCTCGGCGCCGGGAGGTGGGGCCCACGGGACCGACCAACTCGAGGGACGCCCCCGAGGGCGAGCTCAAACCTGACTCCGCCTACGCTGCTGGGGTGATGACGGCGCTCCTTCTGCACTGAGCTCTGCCCAGTTTTTAAAGTACTTAAGCATTAGCAGAGTCACAAAAACTCGTGTTCGCACACACTTTATTTGGTATATATCTACTGAAACGTGCAGGATGTGTCTAGAGCTACATGTAGAAAATAGCCAAACTCTAAGTTTGGCAGGCCTTAAGGTGTCTGGGCAGAGAGCTAAAAATAATCCACTAGGTCTGCAGACTAAAGCTTTCTTTAGCTGCAAGAGTTAACTTCCACTTTTTCAGGGAAACCTGAAACCATGGATTGTTAATACATTAAAAAAACGAAACAAAACAAAAGTTGTGTCACTGTCCTGACTCAAGCTTTGACTACAATTTGGGTTGGAGTCCTGTGATATCCTTTTATTTATTATTTCACTAATGGGTGAAAATACATTCAAAACCATGGACCACGCTGTTTTTACCGTGGTTGAAAGTATGGCTTATAGGTGAGTTGCTAGCAACTATCATCCAAACATCTTTCTGTGATTTAGTAAAAAAACAAAACAAAACAAAACAAAAAACCCCAATCATCATTTTCTGACATGACTCTATTTGATGTTTTATAAATATCCAAGGAACCTCACTCACATTTAAGTTTGACAGGCTAAATTGTCATTTTAAATTATGCAGGCAGAGAACAGTGAAGTACTGGGACCCACACCCACTGACATACATCAAAACTGTCACTATGTATTATACCCTTTAAAAATGCAGGCTTTCGAATGGCAGCAGTGTGCCATAGCTGTTTTCTCTTAGAAAGATTCCTCAGATAAAGCAATAACAAAATGTGAGAAGGCCCAACCTGCCCTAATGAGGTTGAAAATGATTACTGAGAACTAATTGTTTAGAGATTATTTTATTTCAGAGTCTCACTATCCCTTTGTGCCTCCTGTTGATAACTTGCCACGTGTCTTGTAGCACTAATTAAAGGTGTGCTGTGTCACATGCATGTTCCTAAAACATAGCTCTAATTGTATCACTCTCTTGCTCCAAAACCTGGTCAAAAAGGAGGAACTCCTCTTTGTGGTATTGCCAGTTCCTCTTCCCCCTTCCGTTTCCCTCCCCTGTGAATCAGTTAAACCAAAGTGAAGGAATTTGAGCGTCATCTGTGTCATCTGATCAGGGTGGAGCTTGAGAATGGACGCCCCTCCCTCACACTCCAGGCTCCCCTTCTGATCATCTCGGCCTATTGCCCTCCTCACAAGCTGCCTCCTCCAGGAAGGTTCCCAGGCCCCCTTTCTTTGCCACAGTTTACAGGGCAGACTGTTTGAGGGGACAGGTCACCTGTTATATCCTGAACCAAGTGGAAGTAGAGCAGTCTTATTCCTTTCCCCCAACGGACAGCAAGTGCTCTGCACACAGCAGGTATTGCCTACAGGAAGGCTTTGTTGAGCTGAATGGGGTTGGCAGGGCATAGGACATTACATTCGTTAACAGCTTGGCCAAGATTACTTTTCTCTAAAGTAGAACTGTTTCTTCACAGAAGACATTTCCAGAAACAGAATATAAAAAACAAATAAAGAGAAGAAATCTATTTGAAGTGGGACTACAGGGCCTATGCCCCTTCTTTGCTGAACCCTGTCCTACCCTCCCTCCCTTTCTTTTGGGTCACTGGCTTTCCTTGCATTCAGCAAACCACTTCCTTAATTCTATTCTCTCTTCCACAGTTTGCTAAATGACAAATTCTCATTAGGTGAGGGTGTTTGAGATATAATCATGAGAAACTTTGATAGATTATGAGGATAATGACAACTAACATTTATTAAGTACTGAGGTGCCAGGCATTGTTCTGGCCATTTCACATGAATTAACTCATCTCATCCTCACAAACCTTATAAGACAGACACTAATTAACACATCCAGTTTACAAGTAAGGAATCTCAAGCACAGAGAGATAAGCAGCTGGCCTGTGACCACCCGTCTGCTGAGTGTCAGAACTAGGGTTCCACAGGTATAACAGGGACCAGTAATAAAACATTGGGGAATCTAATAAGTTAACAAAAATAAAAGACTGATTATCTTTGAATTAAAAGAAATCAATTTACAAGTTGTCTTCTGAGAAGATTGAGAAGCTGCATTGACTGCAAGGTTAATGTAACTATGTAAGGTTACTAAAATAAGTTACCATCTCCTAAAGCTACATTCACTGAATAATGCAATAATGGCAAGTGTCCTCTCTGGGGTGGTCAGATAGTCTAGAGAATGGGGTGGAATTCCAGGAGCCATATTTTCAGAGACCAGGGCACACCGAAACACAGAAGAGAAGGTTGACCTCATGTTTGGCAGCTGCCCCTTCTCTTCCTGGGCTGGGGATATTCCTTAGGTCCCCTGTTGTTTCCTCTCTTCTATCACATCCCAGCTACCCTCTCTATCCCCGTTGTGTTCAATATAACCTATAGCTAACAGCTCTCACTTTACATTTCTACAGCAAGTTTTCTTCTGAGCTCCAATATACTCAACAGTCTTCTGACACTGGAAAATTTCGGGTGCAAGACCGTTTGTTCCACCAAATTACTGAACACTCAGGCTTCCCCACCCCTTGCAAATTACTCACTCTTTCTTACTAAATGGCACCTCCACTCACCTAGTTTTTCAAGTCACATTCTTAGGAATAATCCTAGATGATCCCCTTCCCTACATCTATATCCTATCTCTTTTTCCATTCTTTATAGTCCATCAAGGTTGAAAACCTTCAGGGTATGCTTTCTTTTTTGTGTGTTCAGAAAAAGGGAGATTATTTTGGGTTTATGAGATTATCAAGGGAGACTTTGGTCCTATAACAATTCTTTAAAAAAATATGTTTATTGATTTTAGAGAGAGAGGGAGGTGGGGAGAGAGAGCGAGAGAGAGCAAGAGAGAGAAAAAGAAACATCAATGTGAGAGAGGAACATCAATCAGTTGCCTCCCACATGGACCCTGGCTAGGGCTCAAACCTGCAACCTAGGTATGTGCCCTGACCGGGAATCAAACCCCCAACCTTTTGGTGTTTGGGACGACATTCCATCCAACTGAGTCATATCAGCCAGGGTCGGTCCTATAACAATTCTGATGAACATGAGAACCTTCTGGACTCAATTCATGGTGTAAAAAAAGAATATACAGTGTACAGTCACTGAAACAGTCAGAACTTCAGCAATAACATTGCTGACTTATGACACTCATAGCTAAAGTAGAAAGATTTTTTAGGGACTGTAAGAAAATTTTTATTCTAGCATAGACATTTCTTGAAAGCCATAAGTCAAAGTCAAGACAGCCAATTACTATTTTCATTCTTTTTTACACCATTTTCATCAAATACATTGGCAAAAACTGTAATATCCACATTTAGAAAGAAATGGGCACTGTCATACACAGGTAATGAGGGTGCAACTGTGTACCTTATTTTTCTTTTGCTTTTACTTTAAAAAAATATATTTTATTGATTATGCTATGACAATTTCCCCAGTTTTTCACCCTTTGTCCTCCTCCATCTGGTATCCTCCATTCCCTCTGTCAGTCCACCACCCATAGTTCATGTCCATGGGTTTGCATATAAGTTCTTTGGCTACTCCGTTTCCTGTACTGTTTTCAACATCCCTTGTCTATTCTGTAACTACCTATTTGTACTTCTTAATAACCTCACCTCTTCAACTATCTCCCTCTTCCCCCTCTGAACTGATAACCTTACAGATGATCTCCATATCTATGATTCTATTTCTGCTCTGCTCGTTTGCTTAATTTGTTCTTTTGGATTCAATTGTTGATAGTTAAGTAATCATTGCCATTTTAATGTTCACAGTTTTGATCTTCTTCTTTTTCTTAAATAAGTCCCTTTAACATTTCATATAATAATGCCTTGGTGATTATGAACTCCTTTAGCTTTACCTTGTCTGGGAAGCAATTTACCTGCCCTTCAATTCTAAATGATAGCTTTGATGGATAGAGTAATCTAGGTTGTAGGTCATTGCTTTTCATCACTTTGAATACTTCTTGCCAGTCCCTTCTAGCCTGCAAAGTTTCTTTTGAGAAATCAGCTGACAGACTTATGGAAACTCCTTTGTAGGTAATTATCAGCTTTTCTCTTGCTGCTTTTAACATTCTTTATCTTTAACCTTTGGCATTTTAATTATGATGCGTCTTGGTGTGGTCCTCTTTGTGCCCATCTTGTTTGGTACTCTCTGTGATTCTGGGAGTTGTATGTCTATCTCCTTCACCAAATTAGGGAAGTTTTCTTTCATTATTTTTTCAAATATATTTCTAATTTTTTGCTCTTTCTCTTCTCCTTCTGGCACCCCTATGAACCGAACATTGGTACATTTGAAGTTGTCCTGGAGGCTCCTTAGCCTATCTTTGGTTTTTTTTTGGATTCTTTCTTCTTCTTGCTGTTCTGATTGAATTCCTTATGTTCCAAGTCATTGACTTGATTCTAAGCTTTATCCACTCCACTGTTGGTTCCCTGTAAATTTTTCTTTATTTCGCTTAATGTAATCTTCGTTTCTGCCTGGGTATTTTTAATGCTGTTGAAGTACCCAATGAGTTCCTTGAGCGTCCTAATAACCAGTGTTTTGAACTCTGCATCTGATAGATTGCTTATCTCCACTTTGTTTAGGTTTTTTTTTTACTAGAGTTTTGTTCTATTCATTCATTTGGACCATATTTCTTTGTCTCCTCATTTTGGCAGCCTCCCTGTGCTTGTTTCTATGTATTAGGTAGAGCTGCTTTGACTCCCTGTGTTAGCAGTGTGGCCTATTGTAGAAAGGTGCACCTGTAAATTGTATGGGGCGGAGTTTAGGTAATCATCTGGGCAGGACAACCCGAGTGAACCAGGTTGATGGAGTCTCAGATATATCACCCCTCTGTGGCTCTGTGTGGGTGAGGGGTCAGAAAGGGGACAGTGCCACTGCCTGGCCTCTGACTTTTGTCCAGGAGAAAGTTGTTCCCCAGCACTCTCCCTGATGCCAGATCTTTTGGCTTCTTCTCGTATGCCACTGGTGCCCTTCCAGCTGCTGCCCTGGTGCTGGAGTCCAGATGGAGTGAGTCTGTTTAAGTCCTAAGTCCGTTTTGGGCCTTTAAGAGGAAACATCTGAGAAATCTGAGAAATCTTGCAGTTTCTTCTACTGCCCCAACCGCCATTGGTTTTTACAGCCAGATGTTATGGGGGCTTATGTTCCTGGCACTAGAACTCTGGGCTGGGTGGTCTGATGTGGGGCTGGGATCCCTCACTCCTGAGGTATCCCTCCTGATTTTTATCCACCACATGTGGCTATGGGACCTTAAATTGTGCGTTTTCGCATCTCTGCCCCTCCAACCCATCTGGAGGATTGACTTCTTTAATTTCTTGGTTGTCAGACTTCCGTGCAGCTTGATTATCTGACGATTGTGGGTAATAGCTGTTTTGTAGTTTAGTTGTAATTTTTGCTGTGGCTGTGTGAGAAGGCAAGCCATGTTAACTATGCCTCCGTCTTGACTGGAAGTCCCTTGCTTTTATTTTTATCAGCACTTATTTTATGCTGAATTTACTCCTGGGCCATAGTTTTAGTTTCTTCAGTTTCTTCTGGGATATCTTTTTCTCATATGCAAACTCCTCTTCTGGCTTGGAAATGAGCTGCTCATTTTCAGTAGAATCATCTCAGTATAGCAGGGAGAGCTCATGTACAGGTTAGTCTGTCCATAATCTCAGTAAGTTTGTGCCCCATTTGGGAGCTTTGCTCACGGGATATGTTCAATGGCCAGAGAATCTACAGCTAAACCTTAAGTTCAGCATTACTCTCTGGACTTGCAAGCATGTGAAGCAAAAATTCAGCACTCTTTTTGGGCCACTGAACTTGTATCCAACTCTACTGTTTGGCCTTGGCACACCTTCCAGCCCCACCACTGTAACAATGGAATGACACATATTGCTTCTGTAAAGTGACATCCTTCAGATACTTGGTGGCTTTTTGATACACTTACCCTTGATGGCCTGGGAAGTTTCACAACTGTTCTTAAAGTGAACAAGAAGATTTGAACCTCTTGATTTGCATGATTTTGTGGGGTTTTCTGGATCAAGTGAATAGCAAACCATTTTATGAGGTCACCTCAGGCCACTTTTAGGGAGAGCTGCATAAGTTTTGAACTAGTTATTTTTGTCATAAAATGGAGAATAAAATATGCTATAATTTGGCACATATGGCCTATTTATTTTCCTTCTTGCGAACCAATACAGAGGGTAAAAGTTGAGATATTTAAGCAGGATATGGCTTAATTTCATTGGAAAAAAATCATTTACTAAATTTAAAGATAATTAAAAAGGAAATAAATACATATAAAAATGATATTGTGTCTGTTAAAATATTGCTGGATTCTCGTAGGTACGTTGCTTTTGGTTTGAAATGTTATACCTAGAATTATCTTTCAGAGCTCCTCTTCACTTACCACAATTTGTATCTATGTGTATATTTATGTTGATTTGCTCAGCAGCAGTCTGTCCTTTTAGATCTTTTTATGGTGACATTTTGGTTCCCAATCTCACACATGGTACCCGTGGACCTCTGGGATACACGATGCTCAATAGAGTCTTGTTGAAGGTGCCAAAGCACCCAAAGGAAATGGCATTAGATATATATCCACTTGGTGACCATTTCAAAAAACACACTACATTTATAACTGTGTGTATTATATGCATATTTTTCTTTATATATACCCTTTTATATAGGAATACAGCTATAATTTAAAACTCAGAGGCTCCTCAAACCTTGTGAAATTGCAAAGTCATTGTCCCTCAAATTACATTAACATGATGTCAAGGTTTAAAAATGAAAACCAGAAAGAGAAGGAAGTAGCATATGAGTAGATGTCTGCGCTCCGCCATGTGTCGGCAGGTAAACGTTTGGGTTATTAACCCTCAGGGCGGTAGAAGCGGGGCCGTCGACCCTGTTATGAGAACCCTTTCTTCCCTACATCCTGATGGTCTATCTGGGCATCCAGTATTCTACTAACATACAAATTCGCCTGCTCCTTCCCTGAACTGAACAATTTACTAGTCTGAAGACAGGCTTAAAATTAAATCTAAATATTCCCGGTCTCCTAAAGTCAGTCTAGGATTTCTTTTGGTGATGAATAAAGCAATGACTACCTTGTCCTAGCTGTTCACAGCAGGGGGCTTCACAGTCCTTCCCAGTCTTCCTTGCCTTAAAGATCGGATTAAGAAAAAAAATCAATGGCAGTAATTCTTTTTTTTTTAAAGTAGTCTCTAAATATTAATTTTCCTGTTTGGGTTTTGTTAAATAATTCCAGATTCTCTTTACTTCAGTTGTATTTTAAGATGATTTTTTGGGTTTTCTCAGCAAAGGGAATGGGAGGAAGTAGCATGCATTTTGGGCCCAGGGCCAGTCTCTGGTCTGTCCTAGGCAAAGCTGTATGATTACCTGTGATCGAGACTAGCCCAGCTCTATTTCTGGGCTTCAGTTCCTTCATTTATAAAATTGGAAAGGGGATACCTATGTATGATATAATGGTCTGGCAATAATGCCTTTATCAGGTCTTAGCATCAGAAGGGGCCATTCAAAACATTAAATTAAAAATAAATCCTGAAACAATCTATATAGGTTAATTCTAAAATTTACTATGAGAAAAAAATGTATTATTTAAATGGCTTTTTTCCCCTTGGCAATTTGTGATGGGTGTTTGCAAACCTTGTGGGGAACATGTGGAGCAGATTCAGCAAAACAGAGAAGGTCGACTGTGTCTATTTCTATATTACTCCCCGGTTTACAGAATACTCTGTAGAAATAAAATCTACTCCTTTGCTTCAAAGGGAGAGAAAAATATAAGCAGAAACTAAAGAACTATGGAAGGAAAACAAAGACTTAAAATGTTTTATGGTCTTTGAGAAATGTCATGTATTCCCCTTTCTAATCACAATTACCATTCTTCACTGGAAGTCTTTGTTATGCTGTTTTTTAAAATTTTTTTTAAAGCTCATTACTCTGAATTAAACCACTTACGATATCTAACAACTGCTTGCCTGTCTACTGGGAAATTAATAGGTTAATTTCCTATTTCCTATTCTGCAGACGTGGGTCTGGATAAAAAGTGATGTCCTCATTGCAAGTTTTAGGTGACAGGACAGGGCTGCATGCTGGTCTAGCCATGTGACTTTAAAAAGTAAACTTGATCATCAAGTTTACCACCCATAAATTAAAAAATAGTTAATGTGCACACTAGCCAGTAAATTTTGTTGCATATTAAAACTCTCTCTGGTCCGCCTTTTTGTGTATCCTCTGTGTGTGATGGAAACAGATAGAAGCTGGGGGTTTCCCTGGGACTTCTTTGAATCGAGTCTTGGGAAGCTGCTGTGGAAGAGAACAGCCTTTGTGTTTTTCACTGTTGATTCTTGGAACAATATGTGCTGTGGACACATTTGTATCCTTAATGCCACAGGACTTGGCTTTTACATTGCATTATGTTGCAGTTAAATCAAACTTAAAGAGGTCAAATGATTTACAATACTCATGGTCACAGAATAGAGAGCACTAGTTTTAACGACCATGTATTCTGAGAACCATTTAAAAATCCTTCCAATTGTAGTAACCCACACAACATACATGAAACCTGGAGTCACTGGTCATTAGTGTCCATGCTAGGCTAAGTCTGGTAATTTCTTTTGATCAGGGAAAAACTGCAATTTAATTTTTGAGCCCCCAAATTAAATTTTGTTAGTTTAAGCTGGTATCTTTAATTAGGAGGCAAAATAGTATGAGAAATGAATATAACCTAATGAGTCCTACTAGAAATAATTTATTTTAACATTTCTTTTAGAATGTAAAAATTGAAATTGAGGGTCCTTATGACTTTAAATTTAGCTTTAAATCCTAGCTCTAGAAATTATCTTTCTCTGTCTATATACCCCTCAGAGACCTAGTCTTTCCCCAGGATAATCAGCAATGCCTGAGGCAACAGAAGGCAGTATCCTGGACCTGACTAATGGTCGCAAGGTCTGGAATTCTGTCAGGCTAAAGACAGCATCTTAACCTAAGTTATTGTTTCAGCTCCTAACAGCTGGTTACTTCCCACTGAAACCGGAGAGAAACTGGAACAGATCTCAGAACTGTCCTCAAGACCTGAAAAATGATTTATTACCCTTACCTCACCTTCAACCAATCAGCTTCCAGCCCCTCTGCAGTGTCTTGTGATTTGCCCTGTATAATCTGTAACTTACACTATTTGGGGAGTTTAGGCTTTGGGGTATTAGCTTCCTGTTCTCCTGGGTGGCATCATTCATAATAAAATAGTTTTTCTCCACTGCAGTTCTCAGGGTTTAGTGTTTGGTTCTGCTAGCACTGGTGGACAAACTCTTTCTGTTTGGTAACAAAATCCTATAACAAGGTGGAAGAGTCCCTATCACTTCTATACTTCTGTAACGTTCTGTTGCCTCATTCAGTTTTCTCTCTGAGACAGTGATCACTTGAGGTCTAAAGGAGGCCAAAAAAGAAGTATTAACTTTAAAGTGGTTTTGAATTAAGTCATTGGATATGAGATCTCTGAACTACAATATAATGAATATGCACCCTTCTTCTGTTATATTTGATGGAGTTGGGCTACAGTCTTCCAGCTCATGCCTATATTACACAAATATTTACTGAGTTCATGGTTCGAGTATGAACAATACAGGGGATCGGTAAGTCACTGGCAGACGTGATGCATTTGCAATGTTCCATAAAGCAGAGGTATTTATTTCCCCCAGCGTTTCTTCTCATGGAAGGTTCCTGACAATTGGGGCACAGAGGTGGTGCTGGCTGAGCTTTCCTGACAAATCTGACAAGTGATGCATTCTAGCAGATAGTCCTTTTCTAGGAACCTCTGGGCTGCCTTGGGACATGACTAACCATGTCCTAAATACAATTAATTGTAGCCAAAATTAACATCTGGAAAACAATATTTAATAGTAAATCTTGGTTTAGGGCAGGAAAAACAAATGTATTTCTAGTCTAGGGGTTAAAAGAGAATTCAAAGTTCATTTAATTTCAACTTACACTAATGTGCAAAAGTCTGAAAATTCTCCCATGTCATTTACATGAAGTAAAATAAGCAAACAAGCACAAATTGCGTCCAACATGGCTCCTGGTCATTGGAAGCATTCTGGTAGTTCCTCTTTCTGCAGAGGCCCACCACTGTGTATCTGTCACAGCATCATTTCCCGACAGGCACCCACCTCTCATCCTTACAAGGAAGCGTATGGTTGACCACTGGGAAAGAAAGGAGTTCTTAGGACTTCAGGACAAAGCCTCTGAGGGCGGGTCACAAGACCTGCTCTGTTTTCAGAGACCAAATATACTGACTTGCTCAGATCACACCATATGTCAGAGGCAGAGTTAGAATGAGAAATGAACCTCCAGACCGACATTCACTTCACACTGAGTCTCCTATTTGAAGGGATCTGAGATGTCATTAAACATGTTCAATTGAGGATAAAATTTTTCCTTTTTCAGGAAAATAATCTATTAAGTCTGTTGATGTTAGAAGATATATTTAGTCACTGCATATATCTTAGCAGAGAGTCACAGTGTTAGCATAACCAGCTAGGAGTTAACAAAAGAAAAGGGAACTAGACCGGTTGAGCCTGACTCAGTGGAAGTTACACTTAACCAGGCTCAGGTCTGGAACTTACAGCTTCAGATACCCTACCATGAGATGAGATGGTGACCATAAAGAGGGGGATTCCCTAGCCTGGGAAAAAGGCCAAATTGGATAGAGGGAGGACCGAACACAAGCCTTGAAGAGTCAGGAAAGAGATTGGTTAGCCTGAAAGAAAGCCTAATCATTCCCAAGTTCTAGGTAATATAATCAAAGCTTAACAAAGGCCCACCTCAGTAGCATGTGTTTGTTTGTGCTCTGCCCATTTGTTTGCACCTGGTCTCTCCTTGCAGCCATGAGGGTCCATGGGCAGGCTCCAAGCACAGCTCTGAGCACCAGATGGAGTGCGGTCAGGAACAGAGACTAAACTAGATGGATGGGGACAGAGACTGAGCTGGACTAAGCTTTGTCATGGACTCAACTGAACTGCCAATGCTGAGCCAAAGGCACAGAATCTCTGGATACTGGTACTTTCTCTGGGCTTGGGGTAGGCAACGCTGGGCTTCTTCCATAGCAGGATGGAGCTGAGCTACCTGGTTGGAGGTGAATGAGATATTGAGCATCTGGGGGAAGTCCTTTGATATTGCCCCAATAAATCTTAGCACTACACCTCATCCTCCCATGTGGTGGTTCCCAAAATGCTTTTCCCATGACTCCGTGGGAGAACCCCATTTCCACTGGCAACGACAGCAAAGTGATTTCTTTTGTAGCAATTACTGCCTCAGGTAACTGGTATGAAGAATTTTTCATTCCTTCTTCATAGAAATCATGTGTAACACTCCAGATTCATATTAATATCAAATAGAATAAGAAACAATGGTATACCATGTACTTAATTATCATGTGAACAAAACTGCTAGTTCTACTTGTGTTTAGATTTCCCTAAGTTAATATAATAGAATAAAGCTTGTATTTCAAAGGTTGCTTTGATATCATGGATTCTAATTATTATGTGATCAATGAAGTTTGGCGTGACAGGAAGAAGACTGTTCGATGTCCTAAGTTAAATTAGAGTAGGCCAGAAGAAGGAAGGAAGGGACAAAAAGGAGGTAATCAGTTAATACCTGTAGACCGGCTGACAACAGCGTTCATATTGCAGCATGTACGTTGGAATTTCTGATTAACTGCCAGGTGGCTATTTCCTGATTACCTAAAGAATAGCCAGGTGCCATGGAAACCCAGGAGCCTCGGTCTCTTGTTTACACAGGGACTTTCCAATATGCCATCCACAGATAATCCACGAGAACAAACACTTCTTCCTTGTCTACCCTGCGCCTATCCCAGAACTATTCCTACATCTGCTTCTCTCACATCCTTTGTCTACAGCCAAAGAAACTTCTTTCAGAATGTGTTGTATCTTTCTTTCCCCTACTTGCTACATTAACAAACTCAACAACTTCAGGACGGTGGACATGCTTGCCTTTTCTACCCGGCAGTACTGCTAGTGGTTTAGACTTCATGCTCCGGGACCCGGTTGTTTTTCCTTTTCTCTCCCCTCCTCTCTCTTTTTCTCTCTCTCAAATCAATCAATAAAAAATAATAAAAAATATATAAAGAAAAAGACTTTCACAGGTGTAATAAAAACATTTAATTTTAACCACTGACATGCACACACATTATCTTAAGAAAGGTTTTTCTTTCTTTTTTGAATTTTTTTGATATAAAGTTATCAAAGGGCAAAAACTCTCAGAAAAGTTGAAACAAACAAACAAAAATACCTCTATATAATTAAGGCCATATACGACAAACGCACAGCTAACAACATACTCAACAGGGAAAAGCTAAAAGCATTTTCCTTAAGGTCAGGAACAAGACAGGGATGTCTATTTTCACCTTTTATTCAATACAGTATTGGAAGTCCTAGCCTCAGCAATCATACAAGGAAAAGAAATAAAAGGCATCCAAACTCGAAAGGAAGAAGTAACACTGTCATTGTTTGCAGATGACATAATACTATATATGGAGAACCCTAAAGATTCCACCAAAAAACTAATAGAACTGATAAGTGAATTCAGTAAAGTAGCAGGATACAAAATTAATATTCAGAAATTGGTTGCATTTTTATACACCAACAATGAATCATCAGAAAGAGAAATTAAGAAAACAATTACATTTACAACTGAATCCAAAAATACCTAGGAATAAATTTAACCAAGGCAGTAAAAGACCTGCACTCAGAAAATCATAAGACATTGAAGAAAGTAATTGAAGATATAATAAATGAAAGCATATGTACTATGCTCATGAATAGGGAGAATTAATATCACTACAATGTCCATTCTACCCCAAACAATCTGTAGATTCAATGCAATCCCTATAAAAACACCAAGGGTGTTTTTCACAGAATTAGAACAAATAATCAAAAAATTTACATGGAATCACAAAGATCCTGAATAGCCACAGCAATATTCAGAATGAACAAAGTTAGAGGTATTTATACTACCTGATATCAAACTATACTACAAGGTTATAGTAATCAAAACTGCATAGTACTGGTCTAAAAACAGACACATAAATCAATGGAGCAGAATACAGAGCCCAGGAATAAGCCCATGCCTATATTGTCAATTAATATATGACAAAAAGGCAAGAACATACAATAGGGTAAGGACAGTCTATTCGATAAATGGCACTGGGAAAGCTGGACAGGTTCATGCAAAAAAAAATAGTACACCATATTCAAGTATAAACTCAAGATGGATTAAAGACTTAAATGTTAGACTTGAAACCATAAAACTCCTAAAAGAAAACATAGGCAGTAAAATCTCAGACATTTCTCTTAGGAATATATATATTTTTATATATCTCCTTAGGCAAGGGAAACAAAAAAATAAACAAATGCTACTACATTGAACTAAAAAATTTTTGCACAGTAAAGGAAACCATAAACAAAATGAAAAGACAATCCATTGAGTGGGAGAAGATACTCACTAATGATACATATGATAAGGGGTTAATATCCAAAATTTATAAAGAACTCTTACAGCTATACAATGGAATATCCACAAGCCATCAAAAAGAATAAAATCTTATCATATGTGATGGCATGGAGCTGGAGGGTATCACACTAAATGAAATAAGTGAGATAGAGAAGGGTAAATACCATACGATTTCACTTATATGTAGAATCTAAAGAACAAAATAAACAAACAAAACAGAAACAGACTCATGGATGCAGAAAACTGATGACTGCTAGATAGTAGGAGGCATGGAGGACCACGTGAAAAAGAGGAAGGGATCAAGAAGTACTAATTAATAGTTACAGAATAGTCTTGGGGATGTAAAGTACAGCACAGGCAATATAATCAATAATACTGTAATAACCATGTGTGGTGCTGGGTTGGTACTTGAATTATCAGGGAGATCACTTCATACATTATATAATTGTCGAACCACTATGCTGTACACCTGAAACTAATAGAAAGCAATATTGAATGTCAACTGTAATTGAAAAATGAAATTAAAAAGATATCGAAGGGCAGCTTCATTATTCCCTAAATCCTAGTTTAAAAGCTATAATTACATTTCTTGATATTGTGAACACATTCTCATTGTGTATTGGGAGGAAAGAAGTACTCTATAATGTATTACAACAGTATTTAGTTTTCTCTGCAACAGTAGTAGAACATTCTGCTCCAAAGGAGGCCATGTAGTAGCAGATATCAGTACTTCATTTCTTTTCATGGCCGAATAATATTCCATTGTATGGACAGATCAGGTTTTGTTTCTCCATTCATCACATGATGAACATGTGCATTGTTTCTACTTTCTGGCTATTTTGGATAATGCTGCTAGGAACAGGTATTGTGCCTTTATCTGACCTTTACAGAAAAATTAATTTAAATTTGTATATATGAGAATGATGAACTATGAATGGTAGAGAAAGTGGAAAAAGAAGTTATAACATAAAAGTCCATTCATTTAACAAGTATTTTTTGAAGGCCTACTGCTAGGCATTTTTCCAGGCACAATGGTAAACAATAATTCCATGTGAGCAGCCAACAAGGGCACAATAACCCATCCATAATGAAGTTTAAAAGTCTCGATTAAAGTTAGTTATTTCATTGAACAAGCATTTAATGAGATGTTACTGTGTCAGGCACTAAATGGAACAACTCAAAATCCTAGGAAATGACTTCTTATAAATTCCCTGTTGTTATAAGTTAATTATATTGTAATGAGGCTGGAAAAAGAGAAGCACCCCTAAAAAAACCCCTAATCAAGCAAAAATTATCCACTAATTTCCAATTTTTTTTTGAGATATTAAGCTATATTTTCAGTATGGAAATGATATTTTGAATCAGCATTTTTGCTTTTCCATTTCTTTCCTACCTTTTTCTCTCTTGAAGTAATTTAAAAAAGATAAAGTAAGAATATGAAAAATCTGAAGTTTTATGGGTCTTATTCTGAATAGTCTCAGCAGTGTCCCTAGATTGTCACCACACTCAGCTGAAGCACGTAGAAGAGACAGAATTTATTTCTTAGGGTAAGGAGTGCTGAAGGGCGCCAAAGTTTCCCCACCATCTGCTGCCTTCTGTGATGATGATTTTAAGCTTGTTATTAAGGAACGAAAGACTCAGAAAGCATTTATGCCCCTCTCCCCTTTTCAACCTAAGAGGTTCAGATGGAAAACCTGCCTCAGGAAGGGAGCCACAGCGTGGCCATTAGACAGGAAGAGTCCGAGCGTGAGCTTGTTGCTCAGGTCTCCCCAGTCCGCGACCCCCTGCCCTGCTTTCATGCTTGGTCCACAGTATCACGTGTGCCCTGTCTTTTTCCTGTCTTCAAAATTTTCATGCCTTGTGAATTCCCCATGTTCACATATTAAAACTTTGATTTTCTACTGTTAATCTATCCCTGTTCATTTGATTACAAGCCCAGCTAGAAGAACCTGGAATGTGGGAGGAAATGTATTTTTCTTTAGTTCCCACAGTATTTACTTCTATCCAGCATTTCTAAAAATTTATCTGTATTTTTTTCCCCTCTTGGTATTAAATAGAAAACCCATGAAATTAGGCAGATTCAAATGATCAACAGTCTCCAAATTAATGTCACTTAGGTGTCCAAGTTAAAATCTTACAAGTGGGGACTTCCAGCCAAGATGGAGGCATAGGTAGATATGCTTTGCTTCCTCACACAACCAAAGAAGGACAACAACAAATTAAAAAAAACAACAACCAGAACTGCCAGAAAATCAAACTGTATGGAAGTCCCAGAACCAAGGAGTTAAAGAGGAAACATTCATCCAGACTGGTAGGAGGGGCAGAGATGGGCAACCGGGGTGTAGAGGATGTGCAGCAAGGTGGCAAAGCAGGGGGGCGAGGCAACTGGCAGACCAGGCATCCCAAATTCAAGTGCGGATAAGATGGAAGAAACAACTGGGGAGCAAGACAGACTGTGCAACCCAGGATTCCAGTGCAGGAAACTAAAGCCTCAAAACCTTTGGCAGTAAAAACCAGTGGGGCTTGCAGCAGTGGGAGAAACTCCCGGCCTCAGAGGAGAGTTCGTTGGAGAGACCCATGGGATCCTAGAATGTACACAAACCCACCCACTCAGGAACTGGCCCCAAAAGGGCCTAATTTGCTTGTGGGTAGTGGGGGAGGTGACTGAAAATTGGGCAAGAGCCAAGCAAGCGGCATTGTTTCCTTTCTGACCCCTCATCAACATACAACACACTGAAGCGGGTTGCCCTGCCCTGGCGAACACCTCAGGCTCTGCCCCTTACAATGTAACAGGTGTGCCGAGACAAAGAAATATGCCCCAAATGAAAGAACAGATCAACCCCCCGACCCCCGCCAAAAGAACTAAGTGATGAGGAGATAGCCAACCTATCAGATGCAGAGTTCAAAACGCTGGTAATCAGGATGCTCACAGAAATGGCTAAGTACGGTCACAAATAGAGTAAGAAGTGAAGGCTATGCAAAGTGAAATAAAGAAAAATGTACAGGGAACCAACAGTGAAGGGAAGGAAACTGGGATTCATTCAATTATTTTGAACAGAAGGAAGAACTAAGAATTCAAAAAAAAAAAAAGTGAGGAGAGGATTAGGAACCTCTGGGACAACATTAAATGTTCCAACATCTGAATCATAGGGGTGTCAGAAGGAGAAGAAGAAGAGCAAGACATTGAAAACTTACTTGAAAATATAATGAAGGAGAATTTCCCCAATCCAGCAAAGGAAACAGACCTCCAGGAAGTCCAGGAAGCTCAGAGAGACCCATAAAGTTGGACCCAAGGAGGCACACAGCAAGGCACGTCATCATTGCATTACCCAAGGTTAAAGGTAAGGAGAGACTCTTAAAAGTAGCAAGAGAAAAGCTGATAGTTACCTACAAAGGAGTTCCCATAAGACTATCAGTTAATTTCTCAAAAGAAACCTTACAGGCAAGAAGTGGCTAGAAAGAAGTATTCAAAGTCATGAAAGGCAAGGGCCTACATCCAAGATGACTCTCTCCAGCAAAGCTATCATTTAGAATGGGAGGGCCGATAAAGTGCTTCCCACATAAGGTCAAGTTAAAGGAGCTCATTATCACCAAGCCCTTATTATACGAAATGTTTCAGGGACTTATCTAAGAAAAAGAAGATGAAAATTATGAACAGTAAACTGACAACAAACTCACAATTATCAACATGTGAACCTAAAAACAAAAACTAAGCAAAGAACTAGAACAGGAACAGAATCACAGAAATGGAGATCACATGGAGGGTTATCAGCGGGGAGGAGGTTGGGGGAGAACAGGAGAGAAGGTACAGAGAAAAAGAAGCATAACTGGTAGGCACAAAATAGACAGTGGGAGGTTAAGAACAGTATAGAAAATGGAGAAGCCAAAGAACTTATATGTACAATCCATGAACATGAACTAAGGGGGGGAATGCTGCTGGGGGGGTGGTGCAGGGTGGAGGGGAATAAAGGGGAGAAAAAAATGAGACAACTGTAATAGCATAATCAATAAAGTATACTTCAAAATAAAATAAAATCTTAAAAGTCAGTTGCAAAAGGGAGCCTGCATTAAAATGCATTTAAAATGCATAATTAAACGATTTTTCATATTCAGAGTTGTGCAACCACTTTCATGATCATTTTTAGAACATTTTCATCACTTCAAAAAGAAACCTTGTACCCATAAAACAGTTACTCCTCATCAGAACCCACCTGAACCCACCATCCCCATCCCGGTATTATGTGGCTCTAATCTATTTTATGTCACTTCAGATATACTTATTCTGGACATTTCATATAAAATGAAGCCATACAATATGTGGTCTTTTATGTCCCACTTCTGTTTTCAAAGTTTCATCCATGTTTCAGCATATGTCAGTACTTCATTCCTTTTTATCACTAAATAATATTTTATTGTACATGCCACATTTTGTTTTTATCAGTTGATGGGCATTGGGTTGTTTCCACTTTTTAGCTATCATAAATAATGCTGCTATGAACATTTGTCTTGAAGTTTTTGTGTGGACATATGAAGGGGGACCCAACAAAAACTGAAATTATCTTCTGGAGGGCAGACCCCTTTTAGTACAGGCTTCCCCCACTAGGTGAGTGTTCTAAGAACCCATCTGTATCAGTGAACTAGCTGGTGTTGCTGTGAGGCTGCATTCGGCTTTGGTGAATTTTTTTTGAAGCCTCTTTTAATGCATTTGCCCATTTCACGATGGGTGATTTACAAGTGCACCTGTCCACACGACACTGAGTGCTCAGCAGTTTTTGACCAAAACCGCATGACTCCCATACCCCACCCTCCCTATTGACCAGGTCTCACCCCCAGTGACTTTCTTTTGTTTCATCGGATGAAAAAAGTCCTCAAAGGGAAACGTTTGCTGATGTGGAAGAGGTGAAACAAAAAATGGTGGAAGCACTAAAAGGCATTAAAATTGACGAGTTCAAAAACTGTTCGAGCAGTGGAAAAAACATCTCGATAGGTGTATTGCATCAAATAGAGAGTACTTTGAAGGTGACTGATGTTTACACATGTAAAAATAAATACACAATTTTTTATAAATACATTCTAGTTTTTTGGGGGTTCCCCCTCGGTCCCTTTTTACTTTCTTGAACAATGAAGACCTTTATAGAAAAATAACTACACTGGCTTTCATTTGCAAACTATATTAAAATATAAATTAGATCGAAATGGTAAACTGATGAGAGTGACTTTACAATCTGGAAAATGGGTGCTCCTGTGACAATCCAGTTATTTATAAGCTTAGAGCCAGGCTCATCAACTTCATAAGTTAGCGCCCAGCAGTGCCTGATGCACATTTGATGCTCACACAACACTTTTTGAATTTCTAACCTACGATAGTCTTCACAATCTTTAGGATTAAAATTTGAAGTCTTGGATAAATCAAGTAATAGTCTGGTATGGAGTAGTCCTGTGTAATCTTAGGTGCTTTTGTTTCATTTTCTGTAAAGTGGGGATATATTCTGGGTTAGTGTGAGGATCAGTTTGTTAACTCCTATAATGTACATAGAATAGCACCCCCACATGGTAACATTCGGTAATGATGAACTATTTTGCAGCGATGCTTTGAAGCTTAGGACACAGGACACCCCCTTAAGCTATGCACGAGTTATACACCTGGTTAATAGTAGTACTTGGTGGGTTTTGATCTGAGTTCCTCGGGTTCCTTGCAAGCGTTTCAAAGAGTTCCGTAAACACTTAAAAGAACTGCAGTAACACCCCTCATATACACAGATGTCTTAGATGCCGTACGACAATCCGTGGGGTGCCGCCAGTGTATTAACTTGTGCTGCTGTGTTCCTTATTTTCTTTAGATTCGTCACATCTGTACATATGTCTATTTTTCTTCCCCATACATTTTATGAAAAAAATTCAAATATACAACACATGAGAAATAATTTTATAGTGAATGTGAATGTCCACCATCTAGATTCTGCCATTACCATTTTACTGTACTAATATATCTATCATCTATCCATGTTATTTTTGATCCATTCCGAAGAAACGGCAGTCACCAGTACACTTCCTCCTAAATACCTCAGCATGCAGCTCTTTACCTAGACATCAATATTTGTTTATAGCTTTTCTGATGTAAAATTTAGATCCTAAGAAACACAAATCTTAAGTGTATATTTGCTGAGTTTTGACACACACATGTGTGTATCTGTGTAACCCAAACTACCAAGATATGTGATATTTCAACTTCTTGCAGATGTGTTGTTTGGAAGGAAGGTTGGAGCAGAACACTGGCCATTGTTTAGATGACACAGCACCTGTCCCAAAGTATAACCATGAAGGGAGATCCTGAAGGCACAGACGATGTGGTGCCCGTGTCATAGAATGCTGTGCCACAGGCGATCCCAGGTTCTCGTCACACAGTCACTGTCATATCCTCACAGATAAAAATGCGACATATTTCCTTGCTAGGCAGTATTTGTGTCTTTAAAAATTTAAGTGTCTTTCAGACTTCATGTTTATGTTAAGAAGTTAAGTTGTTAGAGGCAATTAGGAATTCAACTTGGAAAAATGTTGTTGCAGTTCTCCTTTTCACATTGCTGCATAATTTAACTTAAAATGCTTCCCGTGACTATAAGGAAAACAACAACGACAACAAAAACTCAGTTTTTGCTACCATTTGCTATTATGCATCCACATAAACCAGAGTAGTTCCATACATCCCACCCCAGCAGGAAAAACCTGGATGCTGAGCTTAGTGAAAGGCTCAACTACTATCTCTGAACATAGAATTTTGGTTTTGTTTTATTCGAAATGGCCTCACAGAACTTGTAATAAGTAAATGTGATCAATGTGACATCTAGAACACATTTAACGCTAATAAATTACCACTTTGGTATGGTATATTTATTCTAATAAAATACTACTTTGATTTGGCATTTGTTGTAAACTGCATTTGGTCCTGTGGCTACAAAGTTTGGAAATTGGTTCTAGTTTTTAATCTGGGTTCTCTGGAGCCTGGTGTTTCTTGGGACCAACTGAGGGGCCACGCAGGAGCCCAGCAGAGACTAAGGGCCACTAGTTGGGCTCCTTGTTGCCACTGACCCCTCCTCACTGTTGTCACCTCACAAAGAACACTGTCAAGGTCTTGCTTCTAAGAAATAGTGGAAAAATATTGCTCTAATGCAGCAAAACATTATTATTATTACTGTTACTACTATTATTATTATTATTTTGTACCAAGTATAGTTCAAGGGGTTGATTTTTCACAGCCTTCAAAATAAACCTAACAATATTTAGTGAATGGGAAATAGCATCAGAAACTAGTGTGACATGCTGCAGGGACAAGGACTTGGAGCCCCATCTAGTCTCAGAGTCTTCTTTTCTGTAGGAAGTCTGAGGATTCAGTGAGGTGTCACGTGGGAATCCAGGGGGATTTTCCACTCAAGGTAGAAGTTGTTCTGAAAGATTTAAAAAATCCATTCACACAGTGTGAGATAACAGGAAACAGATATGTTGGCCTCTTGCCCTGACTTCTGGCACAGGGTCCTGAAGCCCTTGTGGTCTCCTAAGTCATAAGAGCCCTAGGAGCGTGCTTTGTTCTGTTATTTGTTCTTTGACCCCAGTTCCTAACATGAAGCTTCTAAATCCCCTGGAATATCCTGAATAATAGGGGTCTTGTTTGTTCCGATCAGGCGACTCTGGACGGGCTCCTGAAGCCGCTCAGGGCTGATCACCAAAAGGACCAAGCCAGGAGCTCAGTCTCACCGCCTCAGTCTCCAGGAAGAAGGTAGGGGGCTGGAAATGGAGTTAATGATGGGCCATGTTTACATGACAAAGCTTCCATAAAAATTCCAAAAGCACAGGGTTTGGAGGGCTCCAGGTTGGTGAATACATGCATGCACGCATGTATCTGAAGGGTAATGCAACCCTGACTCCTGTGCTTAGGGCCCGCCCCACCCCCACCCAGGGCTCACATATCTATCTCTTTTGGCTCTTCATCTGTATCCTTTAGCATATCCTTTAATAAGCTGGTAAACTTAAGTATTTTCCTACGTTCTTTGAGCTGCTCTAGCAAATAATTGAACCCAAGGGGGTGGAGATCATGGGTACCTCTGGTTTGTAGCCAAGTCAGACAGAAGTTGTGGGTAACCTGGGGACCTACTACTTATAAGTGGCCTCTAAAGTGGGGGTAGTCTCATGGGACTGTGCCCTTAGCCTTTGGGTCTGACACTGTCTCCAAGTAGATAGCACCAGAATTGAGTCAAATTGCAGAGTAACCAGCTCGTATCACAGAGGTTAGCTTGGTGGAGGAAAAACATCCCCCTCCACATCTGGAGTCAGAGTTCTGTGAGTGTGGTAGTCCTGTGAGTAAAAGAGACACACAGGAGGAAAAGTGTAGGTTTCCTACTCATGCGGAAGCACTGGAGCTAAGGAAAACCTCTCAAATATTCCTTCTCAGGAGGGGGCTTTCCAAAGGAGCGTGGAAGACATGGATAACCAGGGGCTGCCCAACTCACACTGAGATATTTGATCTACCTGCTTTGCCCTGCCACTAAATTTATTCTTCATACCTAAAAAAATTTACTGTACTGCCCATAAACAGGAACACTTTCAACTTTGCAGACTGAGAAAATATAACTGAAAATGAATTTGGCTAGAAATAAAGGTCAAAATGAGAGGTATGAAGAATGTGTGTGTGCCACCCAGATGGTTGACTATATATTTAACAGTACATAGTAACATGAACATTTTAAATTATAGTTTCTTTTACTTTGAACTGACCTACAAAAAAGTCGACTTTGAAGGTGAAACATCATTTTTTGCTAATAACTTCTGGATTTTCCCAAAAGCTTAGATTCAAGGACTTGAGAGCCATGAGCTTCAAGTCAGCATTAGAGGAAGTGACTCTAGGACTCCTGACAGAGGCAGCGGCAGACAAGAGGCGGAACAGAAAATCAGTTTACCTTTTTCACTGCCCTTTTTTCTGGATAGTCTCTGTCTTTGACAGTATTGTAAAACCAATTATTCCAATCACTTTGAGAGTACCGTATATCCAAATGGATATATTCCTAGAGGCTTTTATCATGGAAACACATTAGTACAAAGCATGAGAACCTACACTCTTTGCTGCAGAGCTTCAAGTTACACTAAGGAAAGTTTGATATTATAAACCTGTTCTAAAGATCCAATTTTCTCTCTCCCAAAATAGCAGTTTCCATGGCTACATAATCATTTATTATTAGGACTTAGAGGAAATGCATTTTTGGGGATAATGCAGTAGAGATAACTTTTAAGGTTCATAGTGCCAAGTGGGAAACTGTATCAAATATGAACTCCGGTCATTTGCACAGCTTGCTTGATGCTTCAAAGACACTAATTTTTACCGGAAGTACAATATTGAAAACTCAGTTATAGTGACTGTTCCACAGCTCCTTCAGCCATGTCAGTCTTGGTGTTGGTCAGTGCAGTCCGGCTGCCCTGGCCTAGCACAGCCTCTGGTCAGGGCCATGGAAGTGGCCACTGACTGGGCTAGTAGGGCAATGTGATGGGGTGGGAAACAAGGCTACATGGGGGCAGGCCGCCTGGCTGTTAAGCAAAACTGATCTTCCCCGTCTCATCTGGGATCTGGCCTGCAGATTACAGGGCACCTGCCAGTCTGGAGCAAGGGGTGAGAAGAGCAGATGGGAAAGTAAAGTCAAACGCTTAGACAGCAGGCAGAGAGGAGCCGGTCCCAACAGTGCCTCTGACTCACTAGTGGCTTCTGAGAGAGTCAGAACAAATTTCCCTTTTCTCGAAGTCGCCTGAGCCAGCTTCCACTCTTTGCATGCCAAATTGCGTAACATAGGCCTTAACAGCCTTTTCATTTTTAAAGCATATACACTTTGGAACCTGGGAGCTCCCATTCACGAGCGTATGTGTTTGCAGGCTTACAGAGTGGTTGTGTCGGTGGCTGGTTGAGTACATACATGCATGTGTACACTGACATCTACAGTTGACAAGAGGGCCCCTGGCTCCACGAGTAGCCACCCCACTGGCCAGCCCTGACCAGTGTTCGCCTTACTTTCCCTGTCCCAATTTTTCTTCCCTGTAATCTTTCTCTTTTTAGATTGAGATATAATCCACATAACATAATTTCACATAACACAAAGTGCACCATTTTGAAGTATACAATTTGGTATTTTTTAGTATATTCATAAGTTTGTGCAGCCATCACTACTATCCAATTCCAGAACATTCTCATTATCTTCCAGAGAAACCCCATACTGTTAGTAGTCACTCTCAGTTTCTCCCACCTTCAAACCCCTGACAACCACTAATCTGCTTTCTGTCTCCACGGATATCTCTGTCTCTGTTTTGGACATTAATGTTCATTATGTCACATATCACATTTTGCTTATTCATTCATCATTTCATGAACGTTTCGTGGTTTTTTTTTGCACTTTTGGGCCATTAGGAATAATGCTGCTGTGAACATTGGCATATAAGTGTCCACGTGGATGTCCGTTTTAAATTCTCCTGGGTACATATCCAGGTATGAGCGGAGATGCTCATACTGCTGTGTTTAAGCTTTTGAGGACCTGTGAGACTGCACCTAGGCTATCTGTCAGCAGCTCAGCCATAACGGAATTTCGGCATCACTGAAAAGCATCTTTCCCCCAAAGTATTCCCATGGCTCCTGCCATGAAAGAAGTTACTTTAATAGGGTTTAGAATTACCCCCTTCGTAATAAGCATTAAGGTTCAAAAACCGATACTGTTGAGCAAGGAACCTGAGTGCCCCCTGGAGCTTTACCCTACTCCTACACCCCAGTTTAAACCAGCCTGGTTCTCGTGGGCTGAGTGATCCATCCAGCTGTGGGATGAAAAGAAATGTACCAATTAAACGACATAGGAGTAACCACAGCGGTATTTTCACAAACGTAAACTTAAGGGCATGGCCAATAAAAAAAGGCAAGTGTTGAAGGAACTATTAAGCATGGCAGGAAATTAAATACTTTTCTGGTTAAGAAAAATTTTAATTAGTAAATAGTTTCTTTAGCGTATGCAGCGGAAGCTCATTAAAGCTTTCGGCGGTCACTTCAGGGGGTGTGGAGCAGGTCTGTGCTGCGTGCCTGTGTGTTACTATGCCCTTCAGAGCGGAGGATACAGCTGTTGCTCATCAAATGCTCCCAGACTTGTGAGGGCGGAGGTGTGGGAATGTGGCCAGTTCTTGGTTATGATAAGAAGGAGGTTGAGTAAATCTTACTAATACCATCAGTCCTCCCCCATCTCATTGCAGAGACCCTCTTTTCTCCTCTGGAGAACTCTCTCCACCCACTTCTTACGTGTTTTGAGGCCCTTCCTCCTGAAACCAACTTCTGAGGACTGAGCTGCCTGGGTCCAGGGCCCTCCTCTCTTTGAGCTCACTCCAGTGTGTTCAGTCGTTCCCAGGGCTCTGTCTGCCATCATAAGGCTGACAGCTTCCACACTTGGATTATCACCAGTCTCACTGTGAGCCTCAGGCTCCAACCAATTGTCTGCTTGGACTCTTCCCTTAGACATCCCTTTGGCATCTCAAACTTAACTACTCCAAATGGGAGCCTAGTATCTTCCTCTGTTCTCCCTTAAATGACATCTCCCAGGTTTCTCCATCTTATTAAATGGATCCATGACCCACTGCACTGTCATCCTTAATCTCCTCTTTCCTCTGCTGCCCTCACCGGTCTGATCTACCATGTGACCCAAAGCACCCCACCGGGGTCTCTGCTTCCTTTTGTAAATTCTTCATACAGTAGCCAGAGGGACCCTGATAACCTCACTCATGGAGCCAATGGGTATTCATTGCATTTGGAAGGAAATCTAAGTTCGTTGGCATGGTCTTCAGCACTTGGTAGGGTCAGGCTGCAGCAATCTCTCTCACCAGTTTATGGTCACTCTTTCATCACCTATCTGCTTCCACACTGGCTTCCTGTCATGGCTGGGATACACCCAGCACCTCCTCCTTGGGCCCTTGTCTTTGGCCCCTCTCAGTGCCAGTCACAAGGTGATGGTGTCTGATCGCTTATGGATGAGAAAGGGCTGGGGATGGCCACGCAATTGCTTTCTCCAGAAATCAGTATTCACAGCATAGCTCCATTAGCTGGTTCCAAATATTGTGAATTTCCAGGTTTTTCGCTTATGGAGTCTCTTTTATGTATATGAAATTTTAGAGTTCATAGACTAAAAATGTAAAAGTGCTGATTTCTTGCTGCCCGAAGGGTCATATAAAACTAGTTAAATAATTTTTGTTATCAAAACAGCAAATATTTCTAGGAATTCCTGATAAACATTTTCCTGGAGGGCAATTATCATTGTGGAATGAATGTAAAAATACCAATGAATTTCAGGGAAAAACAATCAGCCAGCCTCAGCACCAAGGTCTTTTTCTTATTTCTTACTTCTTTGTGTTACATTTTTCGTCAAACATTTACTTATTATATTAAGTACCAACTACTTTTAAGGTCCTCATTTACTTCTCTGTATCACTTATTACTTTAAGTAAGAGCTTGGACTTGATTGCAGATTTTGATACTATTTTAATTTGTGGTCTCTCCTACAAAATTAAAATATAATAATGAATATCTAATTACATTATAATTTACAGATATTATTCTTATGGAAAAGCAGCTTGGGTGGGCTGAGAGAGAAATGTCATCAGTGGAAACACAGCAGGAACAGTTGACTCAGTCAGATCCATCTCCATCACCAAACTCACGTAGCTCCGTTGGGCTAACAGACATGGATGTTAGCAGTTCGTATGAACCAGTTTCTCCTCATTGGTTTTATCGTAAGATAATAGATTCTAAAGAGACATGGATTCCTTTCAACTCAGAGGATTCACAGCAGCTGGAAGAGGCATATGGCTCTGGCAAAGATTGTAATGGGAGAGTTGTCCCCACTGATGGGGACAGGTACAATATTCATTTGGGGGAGAGGATGTGGTATACTGGGATGAGCTAGCCTCAGAAGTGAGATGATGTACCTGGTTTTACAAGGGAGACAAAGATAATAAGTATGTTCCCTACTCGGAGAGCTTCAGCCAAGTATTAGAGGAAACTTACAGGCTTGCTGTAACTCTGGGTGAATGGAAAAAGAAACTGGAGTCTCCCAATAGAGAAATTATTATATTACACAATCCAAAGCTTAGGGTGCATTACCAGCCAGTTGCAGGGTCTGATGAATGGGGTTCAACACCCACTGAGCAGGGTCGAACAAGAACAGTAAGAAGAGGGGTTGAGAACATTTCTGTTGACATCCATTGCGGGGATCTTTTACAAATAGACCACTTGGTTTTTTTAGTCCATGGGATTGGACCAGCTCGTGATCTCCATTTTTGAAGCACTGTATAGTGTGTTAATGATTTTTGCAATGTTTCCTTGAACCTGCTACAAACTCATTTTAAGAAAGCCCAAGAAAATCAGCTATTGGGAGGGTAGAACTTCTTCCAGTCAACTGGCACAGTCCTTTGCATTCTACTAGTGTGGACGTAGATCTGCAGCAAATAACCCTGCCCAGCATTAACCGCCTAAGGCACTTCACCAGCGGCACAATTCTGGATGTCTTCTTCTACAACAGCCCCACTTACTGTCAGACTATTGTGGACACAGTTGCTTCTGAAATAAACTGAATATATACACTTTTTCTGCAGAGGAACGCTGATTTCAAAGGGGGTGTATCCATTGCTGGTCATAGTTTAGGTTCACTTATATTCTTTGATATCCTAACAAATCAGAAAGATTCTTTGGGGAATATTTACAGTGAAAAGGATTCGCCAAATATGGATCAAGGAGACACGCTGACACTAGAGGAAGATCTGAAGAAACTTCAACTCTCTGAATTCTTTAGTATATTTGAGAGAAGGAGAAAGTAGATAAGGAAGCTCTGGCTTTTTGTACAGACAAAGATCTTCAGGAAATGGGAATTCCCTTAGGACCAAGAAAGAAGATATTAGATTACTTTAGGACCAGAGAAAATTCAATGGATATTAATAGACCAACTGCAATCAGCTTCAGGGGTGAAAATGTGTAATATCCCCAAAGAATCGGAGTTCTGCAGCCGTGCTAATGGTACTGGGAATGGCTATCTGGATGTTAGCATTGGGAAAGTGTCTGTAAAATACCCCTGGCTCATCTATAAACTAGATGTATTCTTTGCCTTTGGATCTCCCGTAGGAATGTTCCTTACTGTTCGAAGACTAAAAAGAATTGATCCCAACTACAAATTTCCAACATGCAAAGGTTTCTTCAATATTTATCACCCTTCTGATCCTGTGGCTTATGGAATTGAATCAATACTGGTCTCAGGAGTGGAATTTAAGCCAATGCTGATCCCGTATCATAAAGGCAGGAAGAGGATGCACTGAGAACTAAGAGAGGGCTTGACCAGGATGAGCACGGACCTTAAGAACAACTTGCTAGGTTCACTGCAGATGGCCTGGAAGTCTTTCACCAGAGCTCCATACTCTGCCTTACAAGCTTCAGAAACTGGAAGAAACTGAAGCAGAACCTGAATCGAGTTCAGAGAAGCCCAGTGATGTTAATGCAGAAGAGCTCTCTGTAGCAGTTAAGGAAGAAGTGCCCCCGAACAATGTGGGAATGCTTAATGGAGGTCAACACATTGACTGTGTGCTATAGGAGAAGCCCATTGAGAGTTTCAATGAGTATTTATTTGCTTTACAAAACCATATATGCTTTTGGGAGTCAGAAGATACAGTATTGTTGGTTCTCAAAGAAATCTACCAAACCCAGGGTGTCTTCCTAGATCAGCCTTTACAGTAAAACTGAATCATCTATGGTTGTTTAATGTAAATTTTTAAATGTCATGTATATAACATGGTATAAAGAACTATGGAGTCTTAGGCTCTTTATAAATATACTTTTCTGTTGTGTGTTTTGAATAACAATCAAAAGATAATTTATAGATATGCCTATAACCCTATATAAGCAAAAATGAATAGAACTGAAAACAATGATCAGGATAAAATGAATACAAAATGCTTCTGATTCTTCCCTGAAACAGTGATTCCTATTGGATTTTCAATTTTCCATCTACTAAACATGCCTCATTTTAAAAGTTGATTTCTGTAGTGAGATAATAATTATTTGTTCCCTGCGTTCAAGGGTTAAGTCGGTAACCCTGGGAGCACAGCATGAAAGTGCGTGCAAACGTGCGGTCCAGTCTTCAGAGGGGCCGGGGCCCTGCTCATGGCAGACTTACTATTGTGCGCAGTCAATCAGCTGGTACTCGTTGGACCTCTCGAAGCACGCCTTCACGCCTTCGTCGTCCCACAGTTTCTTCACGTGGTCAAAGAATTCCTAAAATTTGAAAAAGTTACAAATAAGAGAACGCATGTGTTACAATCCTTCCAAAGGTTAAAAATAAAAAGAAACTGCCCCCAAAGTTTACAGGTAGCACTTGAATTACTTTCTCTGTGGAAGTCTACTTTACACATGGTAAAATGCAGATCTCACATTCTGTGTCATAGAAAGTGGATGCATATGTGTTATCATCATGTAAATTAACCTGTCAAACATCTTTATCATTCCAGAAAGTTCCCCAAAATGAAAATTGCAAGACAAAAGTTAATAACATTCATTAACCACAAATACGAGTAACTAACAATTTTAAAGTTCTTAGCATTCAATAATTTTAACTAGTGGAACTGCCACTTCAGCAATGAAAAAAAATGCCTGTTTTAATGGTCAAGTTCTGTTTTAGCTCCTCTAAATTTTTTATGTGAGCTGTGATTATGAATAGACATAGTTGAACAGGTGGGTTAATTCTGGCCCAGAAGCATTAGGTACTTAAGAGAGACACCTTTAAAATCACACACTTTATGATAGTAATTTATTGTTTTTTGGCATTAAAAAGAAATTATGAGTTAAGTGTGAACTATGACTGTTGGTTCACTCAAATCTGTGTGAGCACAGTGCTTGATTTCATCCATTATAATAAGGAGCATCCTTTGAAGCAAGAACTTCCCTTATCATAAAGTAAAAGGTATCTTTAGGAATTCACATTGCCAAAATTACCCAAACTAACTTAACACTATTATGGAAGCAAATGACCATATATTGGTTGCTAAGTATAAATTTTCATAAAACACTGTGTTACAATATTTACATCTCTTTCCATAATAATCATTTGTCCCTCATGGTAACCCCAGGAAGCACCCATTCTCTCTTTGCTCTGCATGGAAGTGTCTGGGGCTATGTGGCCAGGAAGCAGCTGAGGGCTCTATGTTCATCACAGCTGCCACGATCCCTACGAGCCAGCATAGCGTCCTTGGAGGAGAAAAAGTCAAGAGTTGCTATTTTTCTTAGATATTTACAATTCCGTGGAAGGGCGAATCCAAGTATTGTGGGGCCTGATGCTTATACAATTTGGGGCACTTTTTGAGAAAAGAAAAATAAAATTATGAATACAAATTAGGTATAACACCTTGGAAGGGAGAGTGGGAGTGAAGGACCCTGAGTTTAAGCTTTATTAGGTTCCAGTACCATCTAATTCTGACTTTCCGGTATAAGGAACACCCTTTAAAGTTATGCCACATGTCTCTGTATGTATTGTCTGTTGGTCTGTCTGTTATCATTACCGACAAATCCAAACTGTCCGCAGTTGGCAATGAATGGACAATCTCCACATGAAAGAGGGTAGCTGAACGCCTCAGTTTTTATCATCTCTCTAGATTTTTGTTTCCTTTTGGAATCTCCCATTGCTACCCTTATCAGTCTAGTGGAGTTTGTAGGCTTCCTGAAAAAATATTTCCTTTTAAGAGCCATGTGAAGACACACATGCACACATATACCTCATTGCAAGAGAAATACTCCATATTGCTACTCTCGAGATGGTCCTGGTAGACAGTGATAACCCCTGAGTCATGGTGGTATTTGGAGTTGCCCTATTTTTCTCTCCTACTGCAAAACTCCAGTGTAGTGGTCCCTTGAATAAAGTTCCTGACTGTCTTTAGTGTCAGAATCATTTTTTCTTTAACAGTCTGAGCTGAAGTCTTTGAGACAGAATTACAGACGAGTGCTTGATCAAAATTCAAGACACATGATTTCTGGGGTACATGTCGATAGCAGTAATTAGGCAGGAATTGCGGGTACTATGATTTTACTTTATTTTTAAAAAGATTTTATGATGTGAGAGAGAAACATTGATTGGTTTGTTGCCTCTCGCATGTGTCCCAGTTGGAGGAACACACAACCCCAGGCATGTGCCCTGGCAGGGAACCGAACCAGCAGCCTCTGCAGGATGATGTCCAACCAACTGGGCCACATGGGTCAGGGCTGAGCACTGTGATTTTAGAACAGATGCTTCGGACAACACCAAGGAAACACCAAAGCAAGAACAATTTCTCTTTGCTTTAACTCCCGTGTTGGTAAACAGAGATGTTAAGCTAGAAGAAAGCTGGGTCCCCAGGATTCTCCATGTCTGCTTTTTAATGGGGTTCTGGAACTTCATGGAAAATTCTAGAGCTGCTGCTAACTACTGCTTCTTCAACACTTTATTAGGGAAAACTTACAAAAGTAGAGAGAATGACTCCCCAGGCACTCATTTCTCAGCTTCCCTATTTCTCAACACTTGGCCAATTTTCTTTTATCTGTATCTCATGCTCTTTTTCCTATCTTTATTATTTGATAGCAAATCTCTTAGACTGCGTCATTTTATTTCAACATTATTTCAAAAAGATAATGTTTTTTAAAATCATAGCCACAATGTCACTATTTCAACTAAAAATCCATAAGCAAGTAAAGAAATAATTCTGTAAAATCATTGTTAATGCAGCTTTTTCAGCTATAATTAAAAATTTGTCCAGAGCCAGGTTAGAATTCTCGTACATTTGCCACAACAACTGGGAAATAAATATGAGGAATAATTTTAGTATGCCTCAATCAGTAACTAAGATGAATAACACTAAATAAAAATAATTTATGTTGTGTGTGCATATGTCTGCAAAAAAAGTGATTCACAGTGAAATGTAATCTATTTTTGACATCTGAGAGTATATAGAAGTTGAGAGCATAAAGAGAAATTACTAAGTGACATTACTTAATTTTTTCTGTATTACTGAATATGAGACTCATCTTGGGATAGTCATATATTTAGCAAACAAAATGCATGAATCTTTGTTGTTCTTATTCAAAAGTGTTTGAATTGTGTTATAGAAAATAACTATAATGATATCGAATTTAAACCTACTTTTTAAAAAGCAAGGATTTAAATTTTATAGCATAATTTTGGTTTTTAAATAAAAAAATTAAAAACATACATGCTCTCTACACCACCTTTATATATAAAGCATACCCAAGAGTAACTTGGAATTTGCAGATGAGAAACAATTTTTTTCTTTTTCTTTTAAATTCTTCATAAATGCTCTAAAACACAAATAAATGTATGCTAAGACACAGAAGAATAAAAACACTTTCATGATATCTCTGCTAATATCATACAATCAAATAACTTTTTGCTTACACAAACACTTGAGGTACATTTTTTATTTTTGAAATAAGAATCAAAAGCACATTTCTCATCTCTTGAAATGAATGTTGTTCAGTGGTTTGCAGTGAAAGCTCTGGCCACACACACCTGCTTTGGGGAGAACTGCTTTCACTCGGCGACTTGTCCTGAGGCTGATGGAAATTGTCACTGCACTGAGTATAGAAACATTATTCCATATGTTCATGGCACAATATTTTTTCTAGGATGACTTATGGATAGTCTTCTAATTTTAGTGTCAGAAATACTGTTTTGTGTCTCTCAAGCAACTGCTTTCTACATTTTATTATCAATTTTTAATCTTATGGTCCCTGTGATTTTTCTACTGCATCTATTTATATCATTGAGTGGAAAAATCGCGTTTCAGGGTCAGTCCTGGCTTGGGTATGGGGCTTTGCCTTTTGCTCTGGGTACCAACCTCACTTCTGTTTCCACATAACTTACTCTCCTGTTCCTAGCTTCATTCCCTTGGATTCTCTGAAATTGTTCTTTTCTGAATAAAGGTATTTTATTAACTTGTTTCATAACTTTGTGAGCAGCACTAAATCTTTTCTCGAAAAAATTGAAGCATAAATAAATGTTTAACATAACTTTTCGTGGGAACACAATGACTAATACCCATGATTATAACTAAATGGACCTTAAAAATAGGCAGCTTCAGGTCAGGAGCCATTTAACTGAATTTTCTAAAGTTCAAGTTTAGGTCTGATTCATTTAAAATACACCTACTCCATTTTATCTCTTGGAAAACAGGATGATCTAATAGATTTCTGTTTTTAAATTTTTTTTTCAGATATTAGGTGGATGTCAAGTTAAAAGTCTGTGTGGGATCTGTCATGCCTAGTAACACTATGCTTATGTTATTTATAATCTCTGTCCATCTTCAAATCTAATTTAATACAGTATGTCTAAAATTTTATTTCGGAGCAGCTTTCAGAACTGTGCGAAAAAGAAACTGCAAACCAACTAATTTAAAATCATTAGTAGTCCCCGCACTCACATCTTTCCTCGCATGAGGCATGACCACAATCTCAACAAGTAAGCAATACGAAATGAGGTCACACCTAGCATTTACCCAGTGCCTATCACGTTCTAGGCAACGGTTTTATAAGGGTGTTAGATACATGCTATCATTCGTGTCTCAAAAAAATCCCACGTTACAAAATGAGAATGATTAAGGATATTTTCTATTTGCTCAAGCTACCTTGACTAGGAAGTGGACAAACCTAGATTCAGAAGCATGCTTTGAGGCCAGCTAGCTTCCTCATTCTCTGGTCCATGGCAGTCCCTTGTGCTGGGGAGACCAGTGGGGACAACTGCAAATTTATAATGACCACAACCCTCCTCTATATTTTTCCCCTTAGGACAGCCAAGATTAACTATGCTTAGAATCATTTAAAACAGCTTTATGAGCCCTGACCAGCGTGGCTCAAGTTCAATTCCGGGTCAGGGCACATGCCTGGGTTGCGGGCCAGATACCTGGTTGGGGTGTGTGCGAGAGGCAACCCATGGATGTTTCTCTCACACATCAGGTGTTTCTCTCCCTTTCTTTCTCCCTCCCTTCCCCTCTTTCTAAAAGTAAATGTAAAAATCTTAAAGAAAACAAACAGCTTCATGGGTTATATTTTACACACCATAAAATTCACCCATTTATACAGTCATGCCACCATCAACACAACCAAGTTTTAGAGCACCTCCATGACCTCCTCACCTCCTTCGGAGCCAAGCCCTGCTCCCTCCCCTGGTCCTGGACACTGTTAATGTACTTCTGTCTCCATAGTTTTGTCTTTTTTTACAAATGTCATATAAATAAAATCATATAGTCTTTTGTGTCTGGCTTCTTTCACTTAGCATGATATTTTGAGATTTATTTATTTTGTAATAAAATTAGAAGTTTGTTCCTTATTTTAATTTCTCTTTTTTAAAAAATTATGCTTGACAGATGTTGCAGTTTTTTACAAATTAAAGGCGAGACCCTCCACCAGCAAAAAGATTATGACTTGCTTTATTGCAATACTTGCTTTATTATGGTGGTCTGGAACCAAACCTGTAATATCTCCCAGGTATGCCTGTACTAAATTTGATGCGATCTTTCATTAATTTCACTGTCAAGCATATAGCTTTTCCTAAGCCTCACCCACCAATACAGTCAAATGATTATAGTCAAAAGACTTGAAAATCTTCCAAACTGGCTTTTGGTACTAGTTTTATACAAGGCAGAGAAGGGGAAGTTAAAATTAACTACAGGAAATTCCTTTTGGGGACAAAGTTTAAGAGAATTCTGAATATATCAATATTGATTTAATTTGAGACATTTGATGGCAACTCTCTATGGTGATTTCAAAGAAGAAGATAAAATATGTCATTCAGCAGTGATTAAAAACTACAGGTACAAGGAAATAAAAACCACTTTTAGAAGATGTAAAAACAGAGTTGGATAGTTAATGTGCATATATTCCAGCTTCAAATTTAAAATTGTATTGTCAGTCATCCAAAGCAGCTCAAATTTAAAGTTTATGCTATGAAATTGTACAAATATTTTCTGTTAAGGGCTGAAAAAACCGAATGCACTACTATACTATTTAGTTTCCTAAAATACCTTCACCTATAGAGAACAAGCAAGAAGTTTGAGGGACTAAGGTCAACCTACCTTAGGTAGAAATCCCACCAAGAAAAGCTTCAGTTTCACGGTACACAAATTTCAAAGTAAATCATAGCATCTGCTCTTTACATATAACTCAACAAAACATTTATTAAGTGTCCAAGGACATTGCTACTGGCTTTAGATCTTTCAGTAAATACACTACTCTTTCATTGGTCTGAATGGATAGAAGCATGGTAAAAAAAATGCCAATTACTTTTAAAACACATGATCCTCTCAGACTGAAGTGGAGGGTGCAGAAATCGAACCCCTAACACCCTTTAAAGAAAATGAAAGCTAAATCTGTTTCTGATTTGAATATAGATTCCATTTTTCAACCCCCTCAAATTAGTGGAAAAATATGAGGCAATTTCACATAAATCACAAATTGAGTGGAAAAATTATGTGACTGACATATATATATGGATTTACTTAAAAAAAGGCTTAAAAGAATGATATTTTAAATCAAGATTTCAAATACAAAAGGTATTTTATATTGCTTAAACACACAGACTTTCAGATGCACCTTATTCCACAGTTACAGGCTTGGCAAGGTCGGGGGAAATCAGCATCACAGCCCCCCCAGCCCAGCAGCCATAAGGGGATCATGCTAATGCCCTGCAAGCACCCCACGGAAAGGCACACCGGATTGTTCCTTTTGCGTTCTTAATTGTCTCGGTATCTTCCTTATCACAAATCACCACTGGCATCCCTGCCTGTCAACCTCCTGATGAAGAGCATTCTGGCGCTTGGCATAAGTGTGATCTTTCATGACGATTATGATGACAGGCATCAACTTACCCATCAAAGCCAAGGGCTATGTTTTAATTCATGAGTGAGAATGCCTTCAGAGTGCATGTAAGTGATTTCTTCGATTTTTAATGGCCCTTCAAGAAAAGTAGAATAATGATAGCCATGTCCCATTATCAAGACTGACTTCTGATGATAAAGTTCTGTTGCCAGTTTCTGAGTTTCATCACCCATGCTCAGCATTTCCTGAGTCAAACTGGGCAGCTGCTTCAACCCAAGCATGATCTCTTTACATCTCTCCTGCATGGAGATCTTGTCATCACACAGCATAGGAGCAAATACCACAAGGGATCCAAACTGGCTGGTGTAAGCCTTCATTCTGGCCATGCTAATCTCAGGCTCAGGACTAATGTGAACTGCCCACAAAGGGTTTGTGGTCCCCATGGTTACAGCTCCTCTCTTCTCAGAGTACTGAAGACCCATCAGGGTATCTGCTGTCTCACCTGATTAACTAATGAAAAACAAACATCATATTGAAAAACTGGTGTGTTTCTATCCAGGAAATCACTGACTAGCTCTACTGTGACAGGCTACTCAGTCAGCTCTTTGATAACTGACCGAGTTGCTACACCAGCATGATAGCTGTTCCACAAGCAATAAAAATCAGAAGCTGGGCCCTGGCTCCTGTGACTCAGTGGACTGAGTGTGGCCTGTGAAGTGAAAAGTCATGGGTTTAATTCCCTGACAGGACACATGCTTGGGTTGCAGTCCAGGTCTCCAGTAGGAGGCGTGTGAGAGACAACCGATAGATGTTTCTCTCACACGTCAATATTTCTTTCCCTCTCTTTCTTCCTTCCTTCCCCTCTCTCTAAAAATAAAAAAGAATCAAAAGCCCAGCAGCTCTGGATCTCCCTAATGTGATCCTTCAAATGACCCGAATTCACAGTGGAATCATTGAAGTTAACTCTTCCTCTCATTGTGTTCACAACTGAATCTGTCTGCTCAAAAATTTCCTTCTGCATAAATGAAGTGAAGTTGCCCTTCATGACTTGCTGGTGTTCCATTTGGAGGGTTTGCAGAGCTCTCCACAGGTGATCCCCCACCCTTAGTTTAATTCAATGGCTAGAAAGATAGCCATTTACCACCTCTGCTACATAATTGTCTTCCAGAAAGAAGACACGATTGATGTGTTCTAAGACAGCACTTGCATCAGAAGCAAAGAAATACTCCCAGTGTTTTTTCTTCAACAGGGAGAAACCAAGTTGTGCTGTCAGTTAGGGCACTGGGGAATCTCTGCACATTGCCAAAGATGGTGGCAGGGAGCCTGAGCACGATGAAAGCTATAAAAATGAATGAATAGGGTCCCAAGCACACCAAAAACCAGAAGGATGAATAGGTAGAGCCTGCAGCCCAAAGCTAGAAAGATAATTGGATTAGGAAAAAAGCCTTCCTTCCCTATTCTTATAAGAACCTTGGGCTTGAGCAGGGAGATTGAGATGGTTTTCGAGGTGGGAGTCCAGCATTCTCCCAGGTTGTGTGGCACCTGAATAAACCTCTTTTCCTTTTGCACCAGCACCTGCCTCACAAGTTTGGCTTTTTGTGGCAACAGGTCACCGAACCTCCATTTTTTTTTTGTTTAGTAAAAAGACTGAAGCTTCTTTCTTATTTTTGCCTGTTCTGTTATGTATTGGAATTTTATCAGTAAAGAGTTTATGTTCACTTTGTACACCAGTCAACAGAGTGCTATCTCATCTTGTGCCAACTGCTTGGCCAGGGAAATGGACACTTTTATTAAATACAAGTGTAAAAGCACCTTCCAATTGTTGGATAACTCCACCAAGGGAGTAAAACTGCTATCTTGACTTTCCTGTCATTCATGTACTTAACAAGTTAGGCAATTGTCTTTTTGTCTGTTTCAGCTTCAAAGTCATAGCCTTTGCTTTCCAAAAACTTTTTCAGGTCTTTGTGGTTGGTGATGATTCCACTGTGAATAACAGTAAGTTCATTATTTTTATCAGAGCACTGGGGATGACCATTGATTAGGACTGGGTTTGCCATGTGTTGTCCAATGGCTATGAGCTATTCCAAGGTATACATTAAATTTTACATCCAAATCCATGTACCCTGTTGTTTGTGACCTTCTTCATCCAGTGTCTTTTCTTCCCCTTTCTTCTTAATGAGCTGGATTTTGCAGGTCTGACTTCCCAATCTTTGTCATTGTCTCCATCAACTCCCACATCAGCAGAATCGTATCCTTTGTATTCCAGTTTCTGAAGGTCTTTGACTAGGACCTCAAAGATTTCTCCTCTTGTGTGAGGGACATGATAGTTTAAGTTGGCAAATATATTGCACGTGATGCAGAAGGCATGATTCACAAGGCAAGTGGTGAGCAGCTGGACAGGTTGGGAGTGCACCCGAAACTAGGGGGTTATCCAAGGGCTTGGGGGCCAGTTTGTTCCTTTTTTAAAAAATTGCTGAGTTCTATTCTATTGTAGAGATATAGCACAATTTGTTTGTTCATTCACCAGTTGATGGATATTTGGGTTATTTCTAGTTTTTGACTATTATGAATAGTGCTGCTAGGAATATATATATATATATATATATCAGCCTTTGTATGGACTTGTATTTTCATTTCTCTTCCCCGGAGTGGAATTGCTGGGTTAAATGGTAGGTGAATGTTTAACTTTAAAAAATTGCTATACTCTTTTCCAAAATGGTAATTCTATTTTACATTGTCAAGGGCAATGTTTAAGGGTTCTAATTTTTCCACATCTTCACCAATACTTGGTTTTGTTAGTCTTCTTAATTTTAATTACTCTACTGGGTATGTAGTGACATCTCATTATGTTTAGTGTCCATTTCCCTAATGAGGCCGGACACCTTCTCATGTAACTGTTGGCTACTTGCATACATCTTCTTTTGAAGTGTCTTGTCAAATATTTTGCCCATTAAAAAAATGCGTTTCATGTCTTCTTATTATTGAGTTTTAATTATTTTTTTAAATCTTAAAATTACAGTTGAAATTCATTATTATTTTATATTAGTTTCAGATGTATAGCATAGTGGCTAGATATTTATATAGTTTACAAAGATATCCTCTGAATAAATCTAGTACATAACTGGCACCATACACAGTTATTACAAAATTACTGCCTATATTCTCATGCTGTTCTCATGTGAATGTAACTTTACATTCCTGTTGAGTTTCATTTTTTAAGTGTATTTTATTGATTATGCTATTACAGTTGTCCCAGTTTTTCTCCACTTTATCACCCTCCACCCTGCACTGCCCCCCGCATCAGCAATTCCCACCACTGAGTTCATGTCCATGGGTCATACATATAAGTCCATGGCTTCTCCATTTTCTATACTATTCTTAACCTCCCACTGCCTATTTTGTGCCTACCATTTATGCTTATTCCCTGTACCTTTTCCCCAATTCCCCCCTACCTCCTCTCTGCTGATAACTCTTCATGTGATCTCCATTTCTATGATTCTGTTCCTGTTCTAGTTCTTTGCTTAGTCTGTTTTGTTTTTTAGGTTCAGTTGTTGATAGTTGTGAGTTTGTTGTCATTTTACTGTTCATAGTTTTGATCTTCTTCTTTTTCTTAGATAAGTCCCTTTAACATTTCATATACTAAGGGCTTGGTGATGATGAACTCCTTTAATTTGTCCTTATCTGGGAAGCATTTTATCGGCCCTCCCATTCTAAATGATAGCTTTGCTGGATAGAGTCATCTTGGATGTAGACCCTTGCCTTTCATGACTTTGAATACTTCTTTTCAACCCCTTCTTTCCTGTAAGGTTTCTTTTGAGAAATCAGCTGATAGTCTTATGGGAATTCCTTTGTAGGTAACTGTCTCCCTTTCTCTTGCTGCTTTTAAGATTCTCTCCTTATCTTTAATCTAGGGTAATTGAATTATGATGTGTCCTGGTGTGTTCCTCCATGGGTCCAATTTCTTTGGGACTCTCTGAGCTTCCTGGACTTCCTGGAAGTCTATTTCCTTTGCCAGATTGGGGAAGTCTTCTTTCATTATTATTTTAAATAAGTTTTCAATGTCTTGCTTTTCCTCTTCTCCTTCTGGAACCCCTGTGATTCGCATGTTGGAACTTTGAAAGTTGTCCCAAAGGTTCCTAATCCTCTCCTTATATTTTTGAATTCTTGTTTCTTCATTCTGTTCTGGTTGAATGTTTATTTCTTCTTTGTGTTCCAAATTGTTGAATGAGTCCCAGTTTCTTTCCCTTTATTGTTGGTTCCCTGCATATTTTGCTTTATTTCACTTTGCATAGCCTTCATGTTTTCCTCTATTTTGCACCCATACTCCACCATTTCTATGAACATCCTGATTACCAGGGTTTTGAACTCTGCATCTTATAGGTAGTCTATCTCCTCATCACTTAGTTCTTTTTCTGGAGTTTGACCTGTTAATTCACTTGGGCCTTATTTCTTTGTCTTGGCGCACCTATTATGTTGTAAGGGGTGGAGCCTTAGGTATTTGCCAGGGTGGGTAACCCACTTCACTGCATGTATGTAGGAGAGGGGTCAGAGAAGGAACAATGCTGCTTACTTGGCTTTTGTCCCACTTTCAGTCACTTTCCCCATTGCCCACAAGCAAATTGGGCCCTTTTGGTGCTGATTCCTGAGTGGGTGGCTTGTGTTTGTTCAAGGACCCTATGGGTCTCTCCAACTCTCCTGTGAGGCTGGGAGTTTCTCCTACTGCTGCAACCCCCACAGGTTTTTATAGCCAGGGGGTTTGAGGCTTTAGTTTCTTCCCTGGAGCCTTGAGTTGCATGGTCTGCTTTGCTCCGCAGTTGTTCCTTCTGGTTTATATACACAGGAATGTGGGATGGCCCGGTCTACCAGCTGCTGCCTTGTCCACCCAGTGCATGCCTTGTCTGTCATCTGTGCCCCAGCTCCCCATCTCCACCCATGTTACTAGTCTGGATGAAAGTTTCTTCTTTAACTCCTTGGTTGTGGGACTTCCATACAGGTCGATTTTCTTGCCGTTCTTGGTGTTGTTTGTTTTTAAATTTGTTGTCCTTCTTTGGTTGTGTGAGGAAGCAAAGTGTATCTACCTACACCTCCATCCTGGCTGGAAGTCCTGAGTGTTATTTTTTATAAGACTAAGAATTAATTAATTAATTTTTTATCCTCATCCAAGGACATTTTTTCATTGCTTTTAAAAAGAGAGGGAGGGAGAGAGGAAGGGAGAGAGAAATTGATGCTAGAGAGACTATTGATTGGTTGCCTCCCCAGACCGGGGATTGAACCTACAACCTAGGTATGTGCCCTACCAGGGAATGAAACGTGCAATTTTTTGGTTACAGGGATGATGCTCCAACCAAGGCAACCACACCAGCCAGGGCAAGACTAAGAGATTTAATAAACTGTCTGGAATCAAGTCCTTTGTCAACTATAGGTTTTTCAAATATTTTCTCCCAACTGTAGCTTGCATTTTAATTTTCTTAAGCATCTTTTGTTGAGCAAAGTTTTTAATTTTGCTGATCTTCAATTATCAATTTTTCCTTTTAGCATTTATGTTTTTTTTTGTGTGTGTGTGTGTTCTTGAAGCTTCTTCCAAAAGTTTTATAATTCATACATTTAGGTCTAAGATCGATTTCAGTTAAGTTTTGGGGATGGTGTGGGGAAAAGTTCATTTCACTTTTTTCCATAAGGCTATCCAACTTTTTCAGTACATTTACTGAAAAGACTATACTTTCTCCATTGAATTACCTTAATACCATTGTTAAAAATGACTTTATAGGTGTGGGTCTGTTCCTGGACCCTCAATTCTATTCCACTGATCTATACGTTTATTCTTGTATCATAGTGTCTTGATTCTCATAACTTTGTAGTTAGTCTTAAAATGAGTAATGTTAAGTCCTTCAACTTTGTTGTTTTTCAATTTCATTTTGGCTGTCCCTAGGTCTTTTGAATTTCCACATAGGTTTTGGAATTAGCTTGTTGATTTCTATTTTAATAGCCTACTGGTGTTTTGACTCAGATTGCATTGAATCTGTAGGTCACTTTGGGGAGAACTGCCATCTTAACAAATGAGTTTTCTAATCCACTAACATGATATATCTGTTTATTTATGTCCTACTTACATTCTCTCAATAACGTTTGGCAATTTTCAATGTATAGTCATTTGTTAATTTTTTTCTAAGTAGTTTCTTTCGATGTTATTTTAAAAGTACATTTTTTTTTAAATTTCATTTTTGGATTTTTTTCATTGTTAGCTCATAGAAATACAATTGATTTCTGCATTTGATCTTGTGTCCTGCAACCTTGTTAATTTCACTTATTAGTTCTAGTAGCTTTCCATTCCTTCCCTTGTATCTGTGCACAGAAATAGTTATCTACATAGTCCCAGCCTCTCTGTTTCTCACCCAAAAGCATGACCCCATTAAGCCTAGGACGGACTCAGAATTCCCTGTGGTTCAAATAGGCAGAAGAATTGAGCCAAAGGGACTTTCACTGCCACCCCGTCTGGCAAGGTTTCAAGGTTTTTGCTGCTCTTATACTTTTTAAAAAAGATACAGTAAGATTTACCAAGAGATTCTTTTATTTCAAAATTATAATCTCACAAAACAACGATAAATATAAAGTTCCAGTAATTGGATCCATGACCCATAAAAGAATTAAATAAATCTACTCTATAGCGATGGGAACATAATTTTCCTCAAGTATTATTTTTCCAAAAAATTAATTTCTTAGCTTTTGATTTTCCCTTTCACAACACTCCCACTCTTATACCTAAGATTCTTGCAGTAAAATCCGAATTCTCTGAGAAAACTGTGCACTTGGAGCATGCCGAAGAGACTTACAAGAGAAACTTATTTGTGTGGGAACAGAAATAAAATAATTAGGTATTTTCATTAGGGACTCAAAGACTCACGACTATATTCTTTGCTTCCAGACAAGGCTCTATCAAGTTACCTGACAAAAATTCTCTTTGGAACATCAAGCTTGAATTACATAACATTTTAAGGTATTATTCTTGGTCTTCTTAGTCACTCTGAATCCTTTTTGTTTTATGTGCTAAGAGGTAAAATAGAGGGAGCAGCCCCTCTTTTTGGGAATAAGACTAGATTGAAAGCAAATGTCTTTAGAAGTGAGTTTGCTATTCTGACAATAGCATATTTCTTTAGGAAAATTTTAGTATAAAGCATAATAAAGGTGTCTAAGCGGAGTCATAAAACAATATTTATGGTTTGAGCATGGGTGTTGATATTTGAGTGCCTGGGCTCAAATCTCAGCTGGGCAAAGCTGACTGCTGAGATTCAGTTTCCTCATTTGCTCCGGCAGAGTGTAAGCTCCGTGAGGACCTTTGTCTTTTCTGTCTGCTGCTGTATCCACAGCATCTAGAATTATGCCTAGCAGGTAAACATTCAATGGCTATTTTTGGATTCTGTGAATGGCTGGGAAGTTTTAATCAAGAGAATCCCAGAGCTCTGCTTTAGGAACATGAATGTGTTAGAAACATAAGCCACTAATACGGTGAGGTCTGAGGGACACTGTGATGAGACACGTTTTGGAAGAGGTGACAATTTAAATTTAGATAAGTTGGGTGACTGGTGGGATGATCAGGGACATGTGTGGGAAGGAGTTACAGATGGAGGACTGGAATTCAGTTCAGGGTTGAAACTGGAGACTGGATGAATTTTGGGAAGAACTGATAGGAGGCTGCTGATTAAAATCACAGTGCTGAATGAACTTGCCAAGGGAGAGAGGTAGTGAAAAGAGCAGAGAATGACAAGGATGGGACCATACAGAACAACTAAATTTGGGGGATTAGAAGGATGGAGAAAGAAGAGGAGAATGAGGAGAAGAAATAACAATGTACAGTGAAATGATAACCAAGGGTACATGTGGGGGCAAGGGCATTAGCAGAGGTGGAACTCAACCATATTACTGAGGGGCAAATAGAATCCATGAGTAACAAAGGGGTGGATAGGAAAGGTCCTTTGAATAAGTTCAGTTATTCCATTAAGATCTTAAAGCAATTTCCAGGGGTTATCCATGACACAAGAAACCTCACAAACAGAATAGTTTTAGTTTTTACTCTCTCAATTAATCTTTTAGGACCAAATAATAAAATCAGTGGGCAGGAATAGGATTTTAGGGGGAAATCCATAAGAAGTGTCATCTTTTTTTTATCAGGTTTTCGCTAACTTGACTCTAAATATCAAGAAAATGACATTTTCTTGGCAAGTGATCAAGAGGGAATAAATTAAAGCATCTGACAGATTACAGGAAGAAAAAATATTTCTCTTGTAATCTTTAGCCAAACCCAACTTTCTTCGGACCACAAGAAAAGTGTTCCTCAACTTTCAGGGAAACACATAACGAAGTTCATATTTGAAAAACCTTTGAAAAACATAAAACCTATATATGACGGTTACGTATTGTGTGGTTATTGCTGTGATTGTGCTGAGGACCTGCCTGGGATCACTCATCTGAGCGATCTCTCCTCTTCTCTGCCATGGAACACCTTCCTCCAAAGAACCTGCTACTTAAAGATGGTGGAGAAGGGCAGTTCCAGCACTTCTCTTGGATGTCTAATGGGCATCTTAAACTCAACATGGCCAGAGGTGAACACCTGAATCCTCCAAACCTGCCCTGTCCATGGCTTTCACATCTCTGCCGATGGCAACTTTGTTTGTCCAGTTGCTCAGACTGAGCCATGAAGTCATGTTAACGTTTCTCATTCTCTCACATGACACATCTAACCCAGGATGACTCCACTTTTAAATTGTATCCAGAGTTGACTATCTCACCACCTGCATGGTTTTCTCATCACCTAGATTACTCCAACAGCCTCCTAACCTGTCTTCCCCCTTCCAAGCTACGGCACTTCTGGAACTGCAGCTGGGAAGGTTCTTCTATAGTACAGGGCAGCTCAGGTCCCTCCTGTGTTCAACACCTCATGTGAGGTCCTATTTGCTCAGAGTCCCTATAATGACTACAAGACCCTATTTCTTTGGTGCTCCTCTCTCCATGACCTCCCTGGCATCAAGCCTTCATTCTCCTCCTTCTCACTGTTCCAGCCACGTGGGCCTCCTGCTGTTCCCCGAACCTGCACCGCGCTCCCACCTGAGGCAGCGCCTTAGCACTGCTGTTCTAGCTGCCTGGGCTGTCTGTCCAGCTCCTGCCTTGCTCACTTCAGGGGTCTCCTTAAACTCCCCCTTCTCAATGAGACCCTCTCCGGCCAGCCCCTGTAAAACTGCAGTCCTCTCCTCCTCCATCCCAGGCCCCTCAGTCTGCCCTGGTTGGCCTTGTCTCTACAATGCTTAGCACTTCCTAAAATACTCTGTATTTATTTATTATGTGCTATGTATTCTCTGTATTCCTTGCTGGACTGTAAGCCCCACAAGGGCAGAGATCTTCACGTTTTGTTGCCTGATATATATCAAGCACTTAACATGGTCCTTGACACTAAGAGCTCAAAAAACATTTGTTTCATGAGTGAGTGGATGAATAAACTTTTCCAGGAAGTCCTCTTTTCTCACGCTGCCCTCTACCTACTTCCTTGCCCACATTCACCTCCACACCAAAAGTGTCTAGTGTTGAAAATTTGTATATGTTATTTATTAGTGACTCTGAGTAGATAGGAAACTGGTTTGTGTCTACATGTGGGTTTTATATTCAGTTGTTTAAAAGTATGTTTGTCCTGGTTTTGCTCCATGAATATTTTAAAGTGTGGCTTTTCTAGAATCCAAGAACACCATTATCTTCAGAAAGTCATAAATAATTCATGTTATTGATAATGTATTGACTAGCACATGTAAAAGAGCCTCCTGTTTTGAGAGACTGGAGCTGAGACAAACACCTCCCACATAAGAGCCTCACCTGGCCGTGTCGCTGCACACCCGGCCAGTCTGGCCTTCCTGGCTCTTCCCTGGTATGACTTGTGACTGTCACTACTGTTGATTATGCAGGTCCCTGTGCGCTCTGAGGATTATATTAAAAATATTTTATTGATTTATTTTTAGAGAGAGGGAAAGGGAAGGAGAAAAGAGAGGGAGGGAAACACAGATGCGAGAGAGAAACATCAATCACTTGCCTCTCTTACGTGCCCTGGCGGGGAACCGAACCCACAACCCAGGCACATGCCCTGGCCAGGAACTGAACTGGTGACCCCTTGTTTTGTGGGCTGACACCCAACCAACTGAGCCACACTGGTCAGGGTGTGCCCTGAGTGTTTTAATCCATGTCCACGTGATTTGGCAAAGTATAATTCTACCTGGGTCTGTGGCCTGAGGGACACTCTACCAAGGCAGTGACTTCTTTCTTTCCCTTGGCTTCTGCCAGGATTTATGTCTCTCCTTCCCTCACCAAAGGCTGTTTCTATATGACACCTCCCCAGAATATCCATCAAGAGTCCTTTATTTCCTAATTATGACTGGTAATCCAAGGGTAATAAGTAACACACATATTCAGTTATCCCTTCAATTTACACTTCCATGTAGCCGATCACATTAACCCCACATGATCCTTAAATCATCAGCCTCACTGAAGGGTTTGATTGGGCACCCGCTGTTTGCCATTTTATCCACCCATCCAGCTACCTATCATCTATCCATCATATATATATTTATGTTTGAAATAAATATATGGGGATAAGGATGTATACAAACACACACACACACACACACACACGTGTATTTGTTATAGTTGTTAAGGCTGTTGATCCACAAGGTTAAAATCAGAACGTTGTATATTGGATTTGATTTTAAAAAATAAAGCTAATAATGATGATGATGATGATGATAATGAGTATGCAAAACACAATTTATTCTTGTATTATTATTTATTAATTATTGTATTATTTTCCATATGAACAACTTCAAACCTACTTTTGCTCCATCCTGTATGTTTCTCATAGAAAATGTAATTTACTCATTTAGGTTATAACATTTACACTAGTGCTGTGTGATTAATTCACTAACTTTTATTCTCTCTCTCCAGCTCTATGTAATGACATTAGTTTACAGCCGGTCCAAAACAGTGGGGCTTTGTGTTTTCCCTCTCTCAGTGTGGGTCTGTTTGCAAGAAATATGAATCAGATTCTGACAGCATCATTTGTAAACTCAACAGAAAGCTTATGTCTTTGACAACACTGTCCAAAAGAGTTACGAAGGATACTAAATAATCAAGTAATTAAAGAGATGAAACTTTGTATACTGCAAAGAAAACATTTTTTTTTCCTGAGTGCAAAGAAGAATGAAAATTAGGTCAGTCCAAAAAAGTGATATAACAATATAAATCAAAATGCCTAATGATGATGTCTCTTTAAGCAGTTCTATTAGGAATTTAGCCTAAGGAAGGTCAGAGAGTTGTAAAAAGCTACATATCTATGCAGTATTATATATAAAAGCAAAAAATTGAATGTCTACAGTAGGCATTTTGTTAAATGAGTAATGGGATACCACATGATGAATACTAAGTGAAAAATGTTTCTAGTAAGTTTAAAAGGCGGGTTTTAAATCAGTAGCAATGTTATAATCCCACTTTGATAAACAAATGGGTGTGCTTGTCTATAAGATGCTAGAAAGATATCACCAAAGGTTTGTAGTATTTACTTCAGGGGGTTGAAACTATGGAAGGATTTTATTTCCTTTTGTGATACTTTTCTGTATTAAAAATTTTTTAATCCTACAATTAAATCTATATACTGGCATCACATTAAACGGCACATTGCTGTAAGCGAAGTCACCTCTCACTGGTTTTCTGCTTACACGCTCATCTCTAAATATGTGGCATGTCTATATAAAAGTAATTAATGGGATAGAAGGAAATGGTTATTTTCCTCTAAGGCAGTAAAGTTCTCCTTTCAGGGGAATGCTCTGGTATGTTAGCCGACCCTGGCTTTGAACAGCCTCACAGGTGAGGCCTCCATTCCTGCAGGAACCAGCTGCCACCATCCCTGGTCACCTGGAGGTGATGAAATGGGAATTGTTTTATTTTAACCCTAACCCATGGGGGAGCCCATTTCTCCTTGGAGAAGGCTGTTCTCCTTACTGAAATCATTTAATGAGATCCAAAGAGCCCATGTGGAGGCCAGGTCTTCAACAGAGGGCTACTCTTCTCAGCCACGGGACCAAAGTGTCAGGAACAATAAGCCGGGGGTGGTAGCAGTAGTGTTCTGCTGTTACCCAGGTCTTGACACAGACAGGTGTCCAGACATGTAGACAGAGGGCCTGAATATCACACTAAGTTTCAAGGAAATATCTGTCAAACAAAATCTAAACTTTTCTCATAATGGAACTTATATTATTTTAAGTACAATGCCTTTCATTACATCTGCTCTTGTGTCACTATCCTTAAATTTGTAGTTTAGAGTGAATGATACTTGGTAAAAATGTATTATTTAAAAATTATTTTAATCTGTATTTCATTAAAGATAATTTGATAAACTTAATTTTTCCTGATATGGGTACAAACATTGTTTATGTGTGTCTTTAAAATTTTAAAAAAATTTAAGGGAAATTCACCTAATATAAAATTAATCATCTTAAAGTGTACAATTGTCACAAATATGTTCACAATGTTTAACCACCACTTTTATTTAGTTCCAGAACACTTCCTCAGTCCAAAAGAAAATCTCATGCCCATTAAACAGTAAATCTCCATTCTTTCCTCCCTCCACCCCCTCAATACCAGGCAACCAGTGATCAGCTTTCTGTCTCCATGGATCTGTCAATTCTGCATATTTCATATAACTGGAATCACACAATGCTGAGTCTGTGCATCTGGTTTCTTTCATTCAGCATAATGACTTCAAGCTTCATCCATGTTGTAGCATATAGGAGTACTTTATTCCTTTTTGTGGTTGAGTAATATTCCTTTGCACTATATGCCACATTTTGTTTAACTCTTCATCTGTTGATGGACATTTGGATTTTTTCCACATTTTGGCTAATGTGAATAATCCAGCTGTCAACATCAGTTTACAGGTATCTGCTCAATTCCTTTTCAATTATTTTGAAATTGCTGAGTCATATGGTGGCTCTATGTTTAACCTTTGGAGAAACCACCAAACTGTTTTCCACAGTGGTTGCGCCATTTTATATTCCCGCCAGCACTTTATGAGGCTCCCAATTTCTCTATATCCTCACCAACATTTGTGATTTTCAGTTTTTTAAAATAGAACTTACAACCATCCTAACAGGTATAAAGGTATCTCACTGTGGTTTTGATTTGCACCTCCTCGGTTGCTAATGACGTTCTGCATCTTTTCCTGTCTTTGTTGGCCATCTTCTACGGAGAGCTGCCTAGTCAAGCCCTGTGCTCATCTTTAAGTTGAGCTGCTTGTCTCTCTGGATGCTAGACCTTTAATCAGATATATGATTTGTAAATATCTCTCATTCTATTGGCTGTTTTTTATTTTCTTGATAATGTCCTTTGATGCACAAACATTTAAAATTTTGATGAAGTCCATTATATTGATTTTCTCTTGTTGCTTAAACTTTGGGTGTCAAATCCAAGAAATCCAAGGTCATGAAGATTTACCCCTGTTTTCTTCTAAGAGTTTTATGGTTTTAGTTCTTATGTTTCAGTCACTGATCCATTTTGAGTTAATATTTTTGTATGGTCTGAGCATATATATATATTTTAGAGTTAGCTTGACCTAGATTATTTCTCAAATTCACATGAATTTTTGTTGGAAAATGACATATTTCAATGCTAAAACATGTCAGTACTACATAAACACACCTAATTTTATCAAGGAATTTTATAGTTGCCTTATTTCCACAAATGGCATCTGAAGAATTTCATATGGAAGTTGTACCGTCATGTCACCGTGATGGCAGTTTGTTAAAAGTCGTCAATGTCCTCACGTAGTTTGTAATTTTGCAGACTAAGTGACCAGCACAAGGCAAGGCGCTGGGGAGATGGACCACGAGCATCAGCCACAACTCCTGTTCTCAACGAGCTGACATTTTAGTAAGGGGGTCATGGCTAAGGCGCACTAAATTAAAAAGAGAGAAAGGGCACTAAGTATTGAATATAATATGATCACTAAAGCTATGCTACCAACTGGGAAAGCCACAGCAAGAGAAAACTGCAGGAATTTGGAAAAGGGACAGAATCAGTCAATCGCAGAACAGATTGGAAAGGTGTCCCGCGGACATGGGTTTACACTCAAATAATCAGCAGGACATGGAAAATGAACATGATAATAATCAGGAGACTCTGACCAGTTGGCTCAACTGAGTGGAAGAGATTGATACCAGAAAGCATGGGAGTGAGGGTCATGGTGCTTTGGTAAAAGCCCTGGGGAGCTCTTTGCACACTTGGGTTACGGTAGAGATGGTCCCTGCAAAGCAACTTGAGCAAAAGCTTCATAAATGCATGTCGCTGCTTCAAGTCGGGAGTCTAGGTGATTATATCTATCAGCTAACCTGTTATCCTCTAATAATGTTTAAATTAAATGTATCACTTGCACTAGTAGTATGATTGTGTGTGTGTTTGTGTGTGTATACTATATGAGCTTAGTGCTTTAATATTTACATAATGTGGAGTTGGTTATAGTTTTTTTTTTTCGTTTTAAAAGCTTTTAAAACATTTTACTAAGAAGAACACTCAGGAGAGAAATAATCTCATTTATTTTGAAAAACAAGCATGATCTCTTGATAATCAACCTTCTGTTTAGAAGGCAAAAAAGTCCCAATGGATTCTCTGAGCTCCCCTCCTGCCTGGATGGCAACAAGGGAGCAGCTTCTGCTGTGGCTACAGAATAATGCCTAGGGGTTCCCACTTCTGTGGCTGGCAACAAAGATACAAACAGAAAGGGAATTTAAAAATAACTGTGACCAGTAGATCTCCTTAGAGTTTCTGCATCACTTTCACGGAAACCTTCATTAGGATCCTAGCAACAGCTTATGAATCCACGCGAGCTCTCCAGTATCGAGCTCTCCTTCACAGCTACTCAAGAGACATCTTAGAGAACCTCTTCTTTCCAAATAAGGATGTCTTGCTCTGTAAGTTCTGAGTAGTAGTTTCATTTCTTTTATTAAGTATTGAAATAGTTTTGATGGAAAAATCAACAGGCTGCAGAACACAGGATTTTATGTTATGTTAAATGCCAAAGGGTTCTAAGAGATAAAAATTAACACGTTAACAGACTCATTCCACCCCCAGCATATCCCTGAACCCCACTACAGTGTAAAGAATGAAAGTGTTACAAAAACTCTTGGTGATCTGCACAAACAATGAGGTCCCTCTCCAGTGTGAATGCCGTATTATCATAAACAACACCCTACTCGCACCCTCAAGGACAGAGTGATGTCAGAGTGTTGGAAGCTGGGGACCATACATGTACTAATAAGTGCTCTGGGGAATTCTCCTGTCACAGCAATGGTGTGGTAAGGTCCCAGGGAGATAAATGGCACAAGCCAGGGCTCTGGGCACTCTCATCTTACCCCACCCCTCCAAGACCCAGTACTCAGCTCCTCATTGAAGGGATGCCTTGAGTGAATTATACTCAAACTATTAAAATCATTCTCCCATTTTAATCTTTACCTTGAATACATCTGGCATCTCACAATTTTTAAAAAGAGTACCCTTCCTAGGACATTGGAGAGCTCTCGAAAACAGAAGCCTGGAATTTTCCTACAATTTTCTTCTCATTTTCAATATCAATGACCTGAAACTTTTCTTCTTCATTTTAAAAATATATGTATTTATTTATGCATTTATTTAATTGAGGGATAATTGACATGTAACATTATTTTAGTTTCAGGTATACAACATACTAATTTGAAACTATTTGTACATACTGCCAATGAGCCTTTCCTTCTTCAGGTACTCCTGCATATGGCAAGTAGTCAGATCTGTGATGTACTTCAAACAGAATATTTACTTTAGACTTTTACTCCGAAACACAGTACTGTCAGTACATTACAGCTATGTCTTTGTATACTGGTATTTTAGAACAAGGCCATTTTATAGCTTCTGGATTAAAATTTTCATATACATCCGCAAGTCAGATGAGCATTATTTGTATAAATAGCATGTAAAACTCTGTCAGTCTGTTTGTTTCCAGATTATGGTAGCAAATGCCAAGATAAAACTGGGCATAAAATATAAGTAGGATACAAGGAGACACAGAGATACTTTATTTTTAAAATCCACTTAGAAAATGATATTTTTGCTTATGTTTGTAAGCCCTGGATGCATAATTGCATTATTTGATGTGTGGGGAATCTAGTGGTCTACAGTCTTCCCCATCAAATATGCTTTACAGGTGCCATAACTTTGCATGTACATGACGTCTGCCAGGTGAGCCAAGAAGCTGTGACAAAATGCTGAAAGTGGGTGTGCAAACCATCTTCAAGGAATGCTGACATGGAAGGAGTCCCCTACTCATAGTCTCTCACTCTGGAGAACCTTACTGGTGCCAGAATTTCTAATACCATTTTAAGCTTCTTTTATTACTGTTTACCCAGGCTTAAGAACACTATGAAAGAACAGGACAGTTGGCCATTTTTCATGGGTTTCTCAGTTTTGCCTGGGGCTAGCCTTGACTAACTTCCTGGTATTCCAAAGCAATCCACCAGTACTTAGGCTGCTGTTGAGAGCATCACACCTAACCCTGCTGCAATTCCCCCTCTGGGTTTTAGCATGCCTGGCTGGCGTGAGAGCAAAATGACAGACTGACCACGGCACAGGTCCTGTTGCACGGAGCTGGAGGACCAGATCGAGGTGGGGCAGGTGCTTGAACTGAGGCAGCTCTACCGCCGGTGTCTGTGGTATTGAGTCCTCTTTATAACTAATCCTTTACATTTAGTTTATCATACACATTATGGTTATAAGCAATAATATTGCTGATGACTTTTAATGGATCAAGATTTATTCTGAATTGTAAATACTGTAGAAAAGCTCATTTATTACCATTACCAATGTAAGTGCAGAGAAAGCAGTGGCTACATTTGTAAGTCAGGCAATTCACACTGGTGACCATTCACGTATAACTAGAAAGTTCCTGCAAGTCCACTGAAACTTATGGCCACAGTTTAGCTTGACTAAACACTGAGAAGCCACATCAGGTGTTCTGTTATTGTTGCTAAACCCAAGGGCACTGCAGAAACCATTGGGGAGCTTTTAAAATGGATTCCTCAAACCTTCCGCAAGAATTCTTGAGTCAAGCCTCTGAGGGCAGGCTGAGGGATCTTGTTTGAGAAGCCTCTCAGGTGGTTTTGAAGCACTACCTGACTTGGGAATAACACGCTGAGCCTACAGCTGAGAAGTTCTCGGGATTACTTGAGACCTTGAAGGCCCAATATGGGGATAGCTTCCGGTTTGATCAGGATTAATTTACTGAGGAAATAAAAAGGGAATTTTGCAGAAGGAAGTAGGAAACAGAGTCAAGGAAACCAGGTGTTAAAATCCACGTGTGCCTCTCTTTATCATCAGGCCAATCCAATGCGGGTTGCTGTGATCCTATTAGATGGATATTCCCTAAACGCACAGGAAAACTTCATTTAGTAAAATTTACCAAGGCAGGTAGATCTCAAATACAGGCAATCGTCCTATCAGGTTCATTGTTTATTAGTTAAACGACGGCTGCCAAATGATGCCGAAGTCTGAAATGTTCTATATCCATTCCTTGTGTCGATGCCACAAACATTCGATAATGATAAAATCAGATCATGCCGAACACATTGAGGATAGCCTCAGCTCATTTTACTGAATATCATATTGTTGCTTCCAGGCACAAGAACAGTTGCCAAAATGTGATGTGTTATTAGCAGAGACTTTAGTTCTAATGTCAATACATCTTAAGGAAATATAAAATGCATTGTCTTGAAATTTGTATAGAATAGATTTTTGCCATTGTCAGATTCTTATTTTCCCTTATATCTGTCATAAAAAGCACAGAGCATTTTAAACTAGCATTTAGTTAAACTCTATAACCTCTTGATTTTTAGTTTTGCATGAATGTTGGCCTTACCTTCCTAATTAGACCATAAGCCTTAGAACAGGAATTATTTAAAAAGTCTTTTCCATATCCCTCTGAACGCCTAGCCCAAAACCCTGAACACTGCTGGAGCTAAGCGAACATACGTTGAATAGTTTCATAAGCTTAGACAATGTACAAAGGGGAGTTAAATTAACAGAAATTATGAAATGATGTTCATAAAATATAAAAAGATATAAAGGAAAATTTGAGAAAACCTATCCTAGCACACTTCCTTAGTCACAGGTAAAAGAATCTTTGTCAAATACTATTTCTATTCAGATCTGACCCTGAAAATGGATTCGTTTTCAGTGGAAGTTCTAGTGCCCAAAGAGATAGGACAAATGAATAGGAGTTTCCATTCACCTTTCATGTTCTTCTTCTATTTCAGTTACTTGGGGTCTTCGGGTAAAACTGATCTGTGAGGACAGGATCCCAGCCAGCGTGGGTGTCTCCTCTGGGGTGAGCCGTGCCCCACAGCAGGAAGCGCATGGTGCCTTAGGGCACCGAGAAGCTGAAGTTAAGTACACAAAAGGCCGATGTGCTGAACTTCCTTTTCTCCTGATTTCTAAAAGTCAGGGTTCTTCACCCTGTTTCCAATAATATACTTCACAGGTAGGGATAATAAAGGAGGGGCAGACCCACTTTTCTTCTCTCTCCTTTTCAGAACAGTGAACAGTCATTTTCTTTCACTTTAATAATTTTCTCCCTTGAGAGAGGAATTCAAATGTCTTTCACTTGCCAGAAGAGTAGGAGGAAGGTGGGTGGAAATCTTTAAAGACCTTCAATAACAGCTTAACACAGAACTGAGCTGGAGGTGCTGGCGCTGTAACCCATTCAGAGCCGAGACATTCTTTGATATTTTGCTGGAGGAGGAGAATTAAACCAGGTCTCTGGTCAGAATGACCCCTTGTGGCCTTACTTATGCCAACCTGGACCCAATTTAGAGTAGACAATGCAAAAAAGCAAAACCTTAACCAAAACAAAGCAATTTGCTTTTAAATTCACTAGCACTGATTTATTTTACCTAAGATAATTAATTGTATGTGAGAGAAAGAAAAAACAAAAACCCTTGGAAAGACTGGATGGGACGCTCTCTGGGATCATGGTTCTGAGAGGGCCTGTCCTGCACACGTCAGTCCTCGCTGGAGGCGCTGGGCCCGGCGGGGGGCGAAGAGAAGCGTCCTCTTCCTGGCACCAGCACTAGCAGCTTGGAGTGTGGTGGCTCAGCATCCTGGTTTCCTTCAGTTGTTATAGTTTCTATTTGTTCTACTTCTTGGGAGGCTCGTGGCACACAAGCTTTCTACAAAGCATGCCATACTTCCATCTACCCAGCAGACACCCCCTCCACATCTCCAAAGCCTCCTTGAGGGATGACATCTTGGGGAATGGGCAGAATTCACATCCACCCACCAGCTTTTTCATAACTCTCAAGTACCCTCTCATCTTTCAGTTCCCTAGGGGTACTTTCCTAATTCCATGGGGGCAAAATCTTACAAAAACAAACAAACAAACCAAAAAACAACACATCATCTAGACTACTTCTCTAGATTGAGGCAGGGGAAGAAACGGTGGAGAGGGGATGAAACCGAGCATGGGACTGATGAAAAGTATGAGTCACAGTAATTCTAGGCTCTGGAGAAATGAAAAATGTTACAGTATCTGGAACTTTCTCCCTTCAAACATTTTTATGCTAATTGTCCTCTGGTTCCTAGTTTTAAATAGTAGTGACTGAGTAATGCCCCCTCTGTTTATTCATCTTTTTGATCTCGAATTCTTTGTATACCGTGAGTCATGTATTTCCTCCCACTTTTCTGACTCCCTTATGAACAGGACACCCAGGGCCACACAGCTTTCTCTTAATTCAGTACACCCAGCGAGTTCCTTTAAGGCTCAGAAGCCGGGTGCTGTGCTTTCCCCCCCAATTTCACTGAGGCTGGAAAAGAATTATTTTTTAATGTATTCTATTCGGATACATAATACAGTGTTTTTAAACACACACAGACCAGAACCAATTTCTTGGCTCAGAGTGAAGTGTTAATTTGTATGTTTTCAGTGAATTACTAAATGCCCTAAAAAGTGCATGCACAGAAGAAAACGAAAAGAACAAAATTACTCAATCTGCCTCTGCCTGAGCAGTACATAATCATGTGCCTTTTTTTGGACAAAGATGTCAAGAATATGCTTAAAAAGCAGAGCATCAGGCTTATCACAGCTTTTGATAACTGTAGGGTGTCTTTATGAAGGTGAGGTAAGGTCTTGCAGCTACACCTCCTCTATAAACAGAAAGCACAGCTGTCTCTAACATCACCTATAAATGTGGAAAAAAGTCAAGAGGTTGAATTCAGTCTCAATGTCAGGTCATGGTAAATGACATGGGAGACTGAGAAGCAGTCAGCTGGATTAGGGGTCATGCCCATTCAGATGGACATCTTACCCAGTGACCTGAAAACATGAAAGCATTGCAGAGAAGGTTCTATGACAGGTTCTTTTCAGCACTGGGAAGGCAAAGACTGGTTGGTCTGGCCTGCTAAGGTGAGGTGGGAAGCACGGCTGGTAGGTTCAGGCAGTGGTCAGTTCTCAGTGAATGCCACCCTCCATCCAGCACAGGCTGGGAGGGCCACATGGACATAAGGGTACCAGTGGAGGCTCAAAGCACAATGAACAGCCACAAACAGTGCTTCCCACCTGGCCCTGCACCTGTCGGTATCACCAGTGCTGAGGCTGGCTAAGGAGAAACCATTATTTCTTTTGCCCACGATCTCTGGTTCAGCCTTGCCTGTCTGATACGGCAGCCACTAGTGACAGGTGGCTTTTGAGCACCTGACATGCTGTTTTCTCAAGCTGAGGTGTGCTGTACATGCAGAATAAATGCTGGATTTCAAACAGCAATTGTGAAAAAATTATAAAATATCTGTAATAATTTCTAGCAATTGTACATTACAACAATATATTGGATATACAAGGGTGGGCAAAAGGTTTATTAGTTGCGAGTATGCGAAACATAGAGTTTATTCTTGCATTATTATTTTTTAATTGTATTATTTATTTGCATTACAACTATAAACTTACTTCTGCCCACCCCTGTATTGTGTTAAGTAAAATATATTAAATTTTACTTGTTTCTTTTTACTTTTTAAAAATGTGACTACTAGAAAATGAAAAATTACATATGTGGTTTGCATTTGTGGCTCACAAATTTCTATTTTCTGTATTGGTCAGTACTGGTCAGAAAATGTGTTCATTAAAAAGGGCTGGCCACAGTTACATGGACTGATACAGTCACTTTGAGATCAGTAGAATATCTTGGCTTTGCAAACACATAAACAAAAGTTTGATTTAAAAATGTTTTTCTCTGAATAGCTGAAATTACTCAGAGCATGCAAAATTGAGTCTAACACCTTTTACGTGTATTAACTCATTTAATCCTCACAGCGACTCTGTGAGGTAGGTCCCATCACCAAGCTTATTTTAGAGGGGAACCAGCTCCGGCCCACTAAGTGCTCTGCTTGGAAGGGCGGAGGTGGGCTCTGAACTCAGGCAGCCTGGTTCGAGCAAGCAGCCCTCTTTCCACAGCATTTTCGTTGAATGTTGAAAGCTTAAAATAGCTTTAAAATAACCTGGATTATATGCATTCATAATAAACAAGAAATGGAAGGGGCATCCATCGCTGGAATTCCAGTCTGATTAATGGCAAGAATGACTGCTAGAATGTGATAAAATTTACACTTAATTACTTTACAAAAAATGGTTGATCTTCCACCATGTCTTCTGCGTAGTCCAAATCTGTCTTCAAGGAGGTAAGACCTTTGATAACTTTGCGCCAGTGAATCTTAAAATCTTAAAGCACTGACATCTATCGCAATAGATCTCAAATAAAATTCTTGAGATTTAAGGTTCTCTTTACTGTGCTCACATAATTCCTTCAATATCACTTATGTAAAATTCTCCTTTAAGAGAGGACGTGACACAAAGAGGAATATATGTTAATAAATTAGAAAACTAATTCCTTTTTAGTGTGGACTGCAGGTGCAGGTGAATAAAATTGGATAATGATACATGGCTACCATTGGCTTTCACATGGTCCTCTTTTGTTTTATTATTTATTTGTTTAATAATACAAAGAGTACCATGAGTCCCCTCCATTCCCCACACGAGACATGATCAGTGACTGAAATTTACCTGCGTGCTCTTATGTGCCCTCTCTCTGCCTCCTCTTCACCACACTGAATATTGTGATGATCATTCTCTTCTCTTTAAAATTTTTTATATTTGTGTTAAATTCTTTTTATCACAAATATATATACGCTGAAACAATATAGTATTTAGTTTTGCTTGTTTTTGGACTTTACAGAAGGGTATTATATTACAAACACTTTAGTTTTTCATTCAGTATTAAGATGCTGAGATCCATCCGTGCTGTGGTACGGGTGTAACTCCCCTGTTCTCACTGCTGTAAGGCCTCCGTGTACCTCCCTGTGCGGTGTTCCACGTATCATCTGCCCATTGACCTGTTAGTGGACATTTGTGTTATTTCTAGTATTTGTTTTTATAAATAATGCCACTATGGATATTCTTGAACATGTGTTTCCTGTTATACATTCCCAGTGAGAACACTTATGTTTTAAAACAAATTTAATTTTGAAACCCATTGTGGTCCCTACGCTTCTGGCAGTAGCGTCCCCTAGGTTTTCCTAAAAAATGCTGGGATAAACTAAAACCCTGTGGCTGGATGAGTCTATTGTGTCCAATCGGAATTTCCTTTCCATGTTAATTATGAATATAGCTTTTTAGTTCCCATAATTACGTACATAACACAAAGTAGTTTATCATTCTCACAAAAGGCAAGGTGTATCTTCAAAGAACTCAGTAATTAAGTTGTTTATTATATAAAATGATGTTTTTAAGAATTATGCAATTAGCCAAAGAAATGTCTACAACTGCTCTTTTCTTTTTTGAAGCAATATGATGTTTAACCTCCACGAAATGCTGTATTTTCTCCATTCTTGGTGTAGTGCTGCTTTAATAAGATTTCTGAGGGTGTGGGAGTATATGGGAGGTAGATGCTATCACATTAAGCGCGCATATCTATTATAAGACACACGACAATTTCAGAAATTCTACATTATTTAAGGTGTATAGTAAGGCTTTCTCAGTCCTGGGTTAGGTTCCCTGGCTTGGGAGACACAAAGGAACTTCAAGAGCTGTTCAGAGCTGTAGTTCAACGGTTAGGTCTGAAGTCTGTTTTTTCACATGTAAGACAGGGAATGCTTTATTTGCAATGACTGTAGACATGGTATGTTGAAAAGATGCATAGAAGAGTAAGTGTTGATAAGGAAAAAGAAATACATTTTCTCCTACATTTAAAGTCGTAATTTGGAAGAGCTGTAAAAACGACTGACACGTTTCAGTCATTTGCTGGTTGATATTTAAAATTTAACTTGTAGACCATCAGTCCCAGAGTCACACGCTCTGAGTGGGTTAAAATTCAAAGACATCTAGTAGAGGTAACACATTAGTCTGTTTTCAATAATTTACACCTTGGTATTTTATTTAGGTCTTCCTGAGTAAGCAGGTTAGGAATGAAGTTGTCAGCTCTGTGTATGTCAAAGTCTTTGTGTTTCTTTCTAATTTTTATTGTAATTCAAGTCCCTTTCTGGTTCTAGTGTTTGAACTTGGCCAACACTAATAACAGTAATAACTCACAGTGATCATGTTTTTAGCTTACCAGGCATTTCCAAGCATGTGTTTTAATTTGTTTTTCAGAGCAAGTCTTTGAAGTAGGTATCACTATTCCTATTTTACAGATGGGAAAATTCAAGGGCAAGGTGGCTTAGAGACTGTCTGGCTGAGAACTGACTCAAGTCCTTTTAATCTTGGGCTCATTCTGTTGCACCACACTTCGCCGGGATCAACTGGAATGATTTTGAAAAACTGTGTGGTTAGAGGACTCATCTTCCAATTTATAGCTGAAATATTTTTATTTTAAAGAGGCAAAGAGATTCCCGCAACATAACTGTAAGCAAGAACACCTACAAATTTTATTATTTTAGTTTTTAAAAGATTTTATTTACCTTTTAGAGAAAGGGGAAGGGAGACAGAAAGAGATGGAGAGAAACATCAAAGAGCAAGAGGTAGAATGATTGGTTCCCTCTCACACACCCCTAACTGGGAACCTGGCCAGCAATACAGGCACATGCCCTGACTGGCAACTGAACCCATGAGCTTTTGGTTCGCAGGCTGGCACTCAATCCACTGAGCCACACCAGCCAGGGCTGAACAAAGGTCTTATATATTATAATTCAAATGCATAAACAAGAGTACAAAAACATAAACCCTGGACAAGAGAGCACAAATGTGACAGTGCAAAAATCCCTCCACTTCAGGGACTGGTTTCAAGTCCCTACAGAATAGTTTTAGCTGTAGCTTATGAACACAGCACATGAAGTTAAAAAATTAAAAATAGAAACTTATCAGAGATATTTTCATACCATATCCAAGAAATGTAACACAAGCCACCTGAGGCCCTAAGAAAGAATAAGAGTATAAAACCAGAAGCTGTAAAAAGTTACTAATTGTGCTAATGTACCATGTTCTGATGGTATACATATAACAACAGCAACAACAACAAATTAGCAAAAATGTCCTTTACTGGTTCAGTAAACTGCAGAACCCTTCTTCAAGTGAGTGGAAAAAATAATCCCCTGTTTATATTTTCCATCTTGATTTTTGTTAATGACTGCATAATTTAGTTTTTACAGTATGATGCAAGAAAATGAATAAAATGGCAAGAGTATCCAAGCGAAAATGGCTGACTTCAGCAAAAGTTTGGTGGATAAATTGTCCTTCAGGGCAGGGACTGTGTCTTGTTAACCATAATTTTCTAGTTTCCTGGCTATCCTCGAGCTCACCTAGGAGGTGTTCAGGGAATTTTACTTGAGTAAGTGAATGATCCAGTAAGTCCTATACTTCCATTTTCATCTACTTGCATTTCTGCACCTGTGTGACTACTAGATCTCATTGTTTACACCGTAGCTGGAGGTAGATCACAGCGAATTGAAAGAACACCCTGTTATTCCAGCTAATTTCCCCTTTTCACGCTGCTCCATGAAGTTGAGCCTCTGCCACACAGGCTCCTGCCAGAGGGTCCCTCTCTGTAAAGCAGTTTATCCATTAACCTCAAGGTACTTCTTGAAATGACTGTTATTCCATCTTGCCTCTACCATCGATACTACCACAGACATAAAATGTGCGGGTATGGATTATAATATGGGTACCACATATTTGAAACCTATGAGAAGAAATCTAATGGAAATTTTAGGTGCAATGACAAACTATTAGGGAGGTATAGATTTGGTAAATAAGTAAGTTGTTTTCATCACATTACTTGTAATCACTTGCTTTCTCTTTGTTAATTCCATGAGACCCATTCTCCAACCCACAGTGTGATTTTCTCCACTCTACTATTTTTAGTGTGACTGGGCCATGAAGAGTTGGTCCCCCATGACATCTACATACGGTTCTAGTTCTTTCAGGAGTCTCTAATTGTTCCTACTGGAATAAAGCTCCCAATCCTTGATGAGAATTGATAAAAATACATTCTTGAGAAAAGGGATTTTTACTTTCTATATGAATTTTCATCATTGTATCTATTGCACTGATGAAATAATACCTTTGTCATAATTCTACTGGTTCTCTGAGCTGGAACTGCCTTCAGCATAAGAAGCATAAATGGTAGGTACAAAATAGACAGGGGGAGGTTAAGAATAGCATACGAAATGGAGAAGCCAAAGAACCTATATGTACGACCCATGGACATGAACTAAATGGGAGAATGCTGGTGATCTCTTGCCTAGCATTCATTCATTTTTACAGGTGATGCAATGAAAAATCCAGATATTCAGTGATGTTGCCCAAGGTTTTGTCACTAGTACACATCGAGGGGAGGAGGAGCTGAGGCCTTTTCTACAGTGTTTTTCTATAACTTCATGCTGCCTCTGCAGATGAGACTCCAAGCTCTGAGGACGTAAATAATGATCTAGTGGATGCTCATTCAGTTTGTAGCATTTTTATTATTAGCACCATTTTTGAAGAAAAACACTGAAAACAGAACTAAATGGGGCTTAACATGGACACATAAATAACCTTTGTTTATAAAACCATGACTGGGTTATGGTTCATATATTCCAGGGAATTTAACTCTTCCTTGATTTTCAGTTATGGTCATCTGTTCCAAGAATAAAAATCACAATGTGTCAAAAGGGAAGCTTTTTAATGCTTAAGGCAGGCAATCAAATAGCTGCTATTCCATCCCACCTCAGTAGTCACCATTCACTGTAAATATACACGCAATGGGTAGTTATGAGATTCCCTTCAGAAATAGAATGTTTGTGGGCAACACAGTAACCTCTGGGAAGTCATGAGAATTTTATGTTATTATTTTTCTTTTAAAAAAAATATATTTTATTGATTACGCTATTACAGTTGTCCCATTTTTTCTCCCCCTTATTCCCCTCTTCCCTGCATCCCCCTCTCACCAGCATTCTCCCATTTAGTTCATGTCCATGGGTCGTACATACAGGTTCTTTGGTTTCTCCATTTCCTATGCTATTCTTAACCTCCCCCTGTCTATTTTGTACCTACCATTTATGCTTCTTATTCCCTGTACCTTTCCCCCATCCTCCCCCTTCCCCTCCCTGCTGATCACCCTCCATTTCTGTGATTCTGTTCCTGTTCTAGCAGTTTGCTTAGTTTGTTTTTGTTTGTTTAGATTCAGTTGTTGATTGTTGTGAGTTTGTTGTCATTTTACTGTTCATATTTTTGACCATCTTCTTTTTCTTAGATTAGTCCCTTTAATATTTCATTTAATAAGGGCTTGGTGATGATGAACTCCTTTAACTTGACTTTATCTGGGAAGCACTTTATCTGCCCTTCCATTCTAAATGATAGCTTTGCTGGATAGAGTTATCTTGCATGTAGGTCCTTGTCTTTCATGATTTTGAATACTTCTTTCTAGCCCCTTGTTGCCTGTAAAGTTTCTTTTGAGAAATCAGCTGATAGTCTAATGGGAACTCCTTTGCAGGTGTTTCTTTCCTTATCTCTTGCTACTTTTAAGATTCTCTCCTTATCTTTGATCTTAGGTAATGTAATGATGTGCTTTGGTGTGTGCTTTCTTGGGTCCAACTTCTTTGGGTCTCTCTGAGCTTCCTGGACTGGAAGTCTATTTCCTTCACCAGATTCGGGAAGTTCTCCATTATTTTTTTCAAATAAGTTTTCAATGTCTTGCTCTTCCTCTTCTCCTTCTGGCACCCCTATGATTCGCATGTTGGAACTTTGAAAGTTGTCCCAGAGGTTCCTAATCCTCTCCTCATATTTTTGAATTCTTGTTTCTTCATTCTGTTCTGGCTGAATGTTTATTTCTTCTTTCTGCTCCAAATCATTGATTTGAAGTCTGGTTTCCGTTCCCTGTATATTTTTCTTTATTTCACTTTGCAGAGCTTTTACTTTTTCCTCCCTTTTGCAACCATACTCCACCAATTTCATGAGCATCCAGATTATCAGTGTTTTGAACTCTGCATCTGTTAGGTTGGCTCTTCTTTGTTTAGTTTTATTTTTGGAGCTTTGAGCTGTTCTTTCATTTGGGTCATTTTTTTTTTTTTGTCTTGGTGCACCTATTATGTTGTGAGGGGCGGAGCCTTAGGTGTTCGGCAGGGCAGGGTAAACCACGTCACTGCCTTGTGGCACTGTATGTGGGGCAGTGGTTCAAGAGGGAACAATACCACTTGCTTGGCTCCTGGCTGGCTTTCAGTCAGTTCCCCTGCTACCCACAAGCAAACTGGGCCCTTCTGGTGCTGATTCCTAGGTGGGTGGGTTTGTGTACATTCTAGGACTCAAATGAGCTCTCCTATGAGACTGACAGTTTCTCCCATGGCTGCAACCCCCACAGGTTTTTACCGGTAGAGGTTCTGAGGCTTTCTTTTCCCACGCTGGAACCCTGGGTAGCAAGGCTCTCGTACTCTCCAGTAGTTCCTCCCGGTTTATCCGCATGCAAATGTGGGATCCCCCACCCTCATCTGCTAGCCACTGCCTTGCCTGACAGCGTCTGCCTGTTGCACCTTGCCGTGGATCCTTTCCACTCTGGCTGCCCATCTCTGCCCCTCCTACTTATCTGAATGAATGTTTCTTCTTTAACTCCTTGGTTGCCAGAATTCCATACAGTTTGATTTTCTGGCAGTTCTGGTTATTTCTTGTTTTTAAATTAGTTGTTGTTCTTCTTTTGGTTGTGTGAGGAGACAAAGTATATTTACCTATGTCTCCATCTTGGCCAGAAGTCCTAGTAATGAGAATTTAGGTACCAACCGAGGTAGCAGAAAGGTATAGATTCTGGGGCTCAGTGGCAGCAGACTGAGGGTATGAAGAGTGTAGACTCCAGGGTCAAACTGAGGACCTGAACCCACCATGACTAGTTGTGTGACTATCTCTGCATGCAGTTTCCTCATCTATAAGACAAGAACACTAATATTCCCCCGTGCTGGGTGTTGTGAGGATTAAGTGAGCACATATATCTGAACTTCTTAGTGAATAATGAGTGCTATGTGAGTGTCTGCTCTTCTGGGAAGGGTGAAATCCATGTTAAAACATATGTGCCCATCGAGCTTACCTACTTGATTTTGATTAAACAACTTGCAAAGAAGAGAATAAAAAAAGCATTAAGTAAAAAATAAAATCAAAGTGCTAATTATATTGGAGGCAGAAGGACAGGTTATTATCTCAAATCTTAGTAAAATTTGAAGCTTCTTTTCTTCCGCAAGCTCTTTGCATTTTAACTGTACTGTTCAGATGAAGATATTGCTTAGAAGATTAATATACTTTTCTGTTTATATGCTTTTTATAAAGTCCTCATGACAAGCAGCCTGTGTTTGCCATATTCTGAACATACAGTACAATAAAATGAAATCAATAGCATTCTGAAATCCTTCACCGAGGCCTTCACAGGTATGGAAGGCACAGTATTGACACACGTCCTAAAGCAAGTCAGCTTGAATAATAGAAGGAGTTTACTGTGATTTTAGGTTGTATGTTCTCTGTACTTTAAAAGCGAGAAATTCTCACTGAATCTCATGTCATGTGACACATGAGTAGTAAGAATACTGGTCCCAGAAGAAAAGGATGTTACTTCTAGTCATGATTTTGCCCCTGATGTGCCGTGAACTTGGAAATATTCCACCAGTACCCTGGGATTCTTGCTCCTCATTTATGAAACCTCTCTAACATTATTGTAACATGTTCATATACATCACAAACTTATTTTTAAAAAGGGGACCAAAGGAAAAAAGAGTGGTAAAAAAATGTTTTTCATCTTCTGATTCCTAATGTTGAGGAAGAGTAAAATGGTTGTTTATTTTGATACGACATTTATGATTTTATGATTTATTTATTTTTGGTTACATTTTTGGGGTTATCTCCTGGTGTGCATAAATGATTATTAGCATGAAGGGTAGAGAAGTTTAATTAATTGAAAAGGGGAACTGTAGCACATGATATAATAACAAACCTTAGTAATAAATACAAAGTAAACTTTTAACAAAAAAAATCCTTCGAAGTTTTCAACACAGCCAAAGGCTGAAGAGGAGTTGTAGTATTTCTAAATTTAAAACTTTTATTTCAGGAGTTATCTCATTATTTGAACCCTCTTTTCATTAACATAATTTTTACATAAAAATTATTTTGCTCATGAGTATGGGATTTTTTTCTAATGGGCTAATTGAAATAGATTTTATTTATAAAAACATCTTGTTTAATCAAAACAAAGTGGCTGGAAAAGTCAAAAGATCAATACAGACAGCTGAATTTAAGAATGAGAAGAGTGGCTACTAAGCCAGGTAACAGCAAACACGTGTATCCCTCAGAATTATACTGATTAACCTGCAAGAGCCTATTGAGCAGAGTAACTCTAGAAACTGAAGCTGTTGATTTTTAGGTGCCAGTGGGGCAGCACTGGACCTTGATGGATAGGTTACAAATCGTTCCCATCTGGAGAAGCCTCTTCTCTAGGCATTAACCACTACAGTTAAACCCTAGGTAAACTGATAGTCAATGAGAGTCTAGAGAGCTAATTAAGCTAAACAGAAGATTTATAGATACTTATGGGTTTAATTCTTTCAGCAATAACCCCCCCATATTAATGACTGTTGAATAGGAATCTTTCTGAATCATTCTATTCATCCCTGCCTTCTTAAAAAATTGAATTTCAACTCTCTATTCTTGAAGACCCAGGATCTAGATTATGAGCACCAATTACTGTATTTGTGGTGCAGACACAGTGACACTCCAGAAAATCTGTCCCTGCACAGAATGTCTGAGGATTTGCTTTTTGAGTTCTTATGCACATGTTCTATCCATTTCTTTTCTTGTTGTTAATAGTACTTCTCTTTGCCCTCTCTTATTTATATTCTGATATAGGTTTAGAGCAATAGTTTCAGGTGTGGATAGACCCTTTGACATTGTGGCTTAGAGTGTGGGTCCTGGAGGGAAGTACCAGCTCTGCTGGCATGAACTGTGTGATGTGGGGCCAGTTATTCTGCCTGAACTTCTTCATCCATTTCATGGAGATTTTCATGGTGGCTATTTCATGAGGGGGGGGGGAGAATGAAATGAGATAATCTATGTAAAACCTCAGAATGGTATGTGCTCTATAGCTAACTATTCAATGATTACCCAAACCAATGGTATATAAATATTTTCATAAATGAGCTAAAGAATACAACTGACCTGAAAAGTACACTAGAGGGGTTCAACAAAAGACTAGATAAAGCAGAAGAAACAGTTAACTCACAGACAACGCAGTGGAATTCACCCAATCAGAGCAGCAAAAGCAAAAAAGAATAAAAAAAGTGAAGATAGCTTAAAGGGCTTATGGGGAAACATCAGGCAAATGAACATTAGCATTATAGGGTTCCCAGATAGAGAAGAAAGAGAGAAAAGGGTAGAAATGTCATCTGAATAAATAATGGTTGAAAACTTCCCTAATCTGGGGAAGGAAACAGACATTGAGATCGGGAAGCCTAGACAGTTCCAAACAAGGGGAACCCAAAGAGACCACAGCAAAACACATTATAATTAAGATGTCAAAAGTTAATGACAAGGAAAGAATATTAAAAGTAGCAAGAAAAAAAAAATAAACTACTTGCTATGTATAAGGGAACTCCCGTAAGTCTATGAGCAGATTTTCAGCACATACATTGCAGGCCACAAGGGAATGGCATGATGTAGTCAAAGTGCTGAAAGACAAAAAAGAAACCTTCCAACCAAGAATTCTCAACCCAGCAAAGTAATTCAGAATTGAAGGAGAGCTAAAGAGTTTTCCAGAGAAGCAAAAGTTAAGAAATTCATCACCACTAAAGTGGTCTTACAAGAAATTTTAAAGGGACTTTAAGTTGAAAAGAAAGGGCATTAATTAGTAACAAGAACACACATGAAAGAATAACTCTCACTGGAAAGATAAATATATAGTAAAAGTAGTGGATAAATGATTTACAAAGCTATTATAAAGTTGAGCAGACAACAGTAGTACAAATAACTATGATTACAATAATAAGAAGTGTACAAGACAAAAAGACATTGTAAAATGTGACATTGAAACATAAAATGTGTGCGCGCGTGTGGGGTAAAATGTTGAGCTTTAGAATGGGATCAAACTTGTTGTCAATTCAACATTTCAAAAATTTATATGGAACCATAAATGACCCTGAAGAGCAGTAACAATTTTGAGAAAGAACAAAGTAGGAGGGATCAAAATATCTGACACCAAACTATATTACAAGGCCATTGTAATCAAAACAGTCTGGTACTGGCATAAGAACAGACACATAGATCAATGGAACAGAAGAGAGCGCCCAGAAATAAACCCATGTCTCTATGGTCAATTAATATTTGACAAAGGGGACAGAAGCATTAAATGGACTAAAATTAGCGTCTTCAACAAATGGTGTTGGGAGATCTGGACAGCTACATGCAAAAAAATGAAATTTGACTACCATACACAAAAATAAACTCAGACTTAAATATAAGTCATGACACCATAAAAGTCCTAGAGGAGAACAGCAGCAGGAAAATCTCAGATATTCCATGCAGCAATATTTTCACTGGTATGTCCACTAGAGCAAAGGACATAAAGGAGAGAATAAACAAATGGGACTTCATCAAAGTAAAAAGCTTCTGCACGGCTAATGAAAATATCAGTAAAATGAAAGGGAGCCAACTCTATTAAGAAATATATTTGCCAATGATACCTCGGACAAGGGTTTGATCTCCAAAATATATAAAGAACCCACATGACTACACTTCAGGAAGACAAATATTCCAATTCAAAAATGGGTAAAGGACCTGAATAGACACGTCTCCAAGGAGGACATACACAGGGCCCAGAGACACAAGAAAGGACGCTCAGCATCACTAACCATCAGAGAGACGCTAATTAAAACCACAATGAGATATCACTTCACACCAGTCAGCATGGCCATCATAAACAAATCAACAAACAAGTACCGGCAATGATGTGGAGAAAAGTGAACCCTCATGCACTGTTGGTGGGAATGCAGACTGGTGCAGCCACTGTGGAAAACAGTTTGGAATGTGCTCAAGAAACTAAAAATGGAACTGCCTTTTGACCTGGCAATTCCACTGCTTGGATTATACCCTAAGAATACTGAAACACCAATTCAAAAGAACCTATGCACCCCAGTGTTCATAGCAGCACTATTTACAATAGCCAAGTGCTGGAAGCAACCTAAGTGCCCAACAGTAAATGAGTGGATCAAAAAACTGTGGTACATTTACACAATGGTATGCTATGCAGCAGAAAGAAAGAAGGGGTCCCTACTCTTCACGACAGCATGGATGGAACTGGAGAGCTGTATGCCAAGTAAAATAAGCCAGGCAGTGAAAGACAAATACCATATAATCTCACCTATAAGTGGAACCTAATCAACAAAACAAACAAGCAAGCAAAATATAACCAGAGACATTGAAATGAACAAACTGACAGTAACCAGAGGGGAGAGGAGAGGGGTGTAATGGGGGAAAGAAGGGGAAAGGTCATCAAGGAACATGTATAAAGGACTCATGGACAAAGCCAAAGGGGAGTAGGATTGAGTGGGAGAGGTGGGGGTGGCCGGGGTAGGGGAAAGTGGTGGTGGGAAAATGGAGACAACTGTACCTGAAGAACAATAAAGAAAAACTTGTTGTCAACTAGAAATAGACTGCTACAGATATAAGTTGTTATATGTAAGCCTCACGGTAAACACAAAGCAAAAACCTATAGTAGATATACAAAAGAAAGGAATATTAGCATACCACTAAAGAAAGTCATCTAATTACAAAGAAAGAGAGCAAGAGAAGAAGGGAACAGGGAGAAAGTACAAAAACAGCCAGAAAACAATTAACAAAATGGCACGATGTACATACCTATCGATAATTACTTAATATGTAAAAAAACTAAATTCTCCAATCAAAAGACATCGAGTTCCTGAATGGATTGAAAAAAAGAAAAACAAACAAACACCCATCTCTATGCTGCTTATAAGAGACTCATTTTTGATGGAAAGACAAACACAGACTGAAAATAAAGAGATGGAAAAAGAAATTCCATACAAATGGAAACCAAAATAACTGAAAAAAGGAGTAGCCTTACTTATATAAGACAAAGTAGACTTTAAAACAGAGACTTAAAAAACTAGTAAAACACGATGGTAGGTGTTACATAATAATAACAGGGTCAATCAAACAAGAAGATATAACATTTGTAAATATTTATGTACTCAACATAGGAGCACCTAAATATATAAAGCAAGTATTAACAGAACTAAACAAAGAAACAGATAGCAATATAATAATAGTAGGGGACTTGAATTCTCCACTTACATCAAAAGGTAAGTCATCTAGATAGAAAATCAATAATGAAATCAGCCTGAAATGACACACTAGAACAGATAAACTCAATAGATATATACAGAACACTCCATCCAAAAACTGAAGAATGTACATTCTTCTCAAGTGCACATTCTTCTTCAGGATAGATCATATGTTAGGCCTTAAAGCAAGTCTTAATGAATTTAATAGGACTAAAATCACATCAAGCATTATTTCTGACCACAATGGTATGAATCTTGAAATTAATTACACAAAGAAAACTTTAAAATTTACAAATATGTGGAGATTAAACAACATGCTACTGAATAAGCAGTAGGTCAAAGAAGAAATAAAAATAGAAATAAAAAAATTACTTGAGACAAATGAGAATGGAAATATACACAAATCTGTGGGATGTAGCTAAACCAGTTCTGAGAGGGAAGTTCATAGTAATAAATGCCTCCTTCAAGAAACAATAAAAGTCTCAAATAAACAACCTAATTTTAAACCTCAAGTAACTAAAATAAATAAATAAATAAATAAATAAATAAATAAATGATTCAGTAAATCCCAAAGTTAGTAGAAGAAAAGAAATAAAGATTAGAGCAGAAATAAATGACACAGAGACTAAAAGGACAATAGAAAAGATCAATGAAACTAAAACACGGTTCTTTGAAAAGATGAACAAAATTAAAAATCTTTTAGCTAGACTCATGAAGAGAAAACCCAAATAAAATCAGAAATGAAAGAGTAATTGTTAAACAGAAACCACAGAAATACAAAGGTTTGTATGAGACTACTATGAACGATTAATGCCAACAAAATAGATAACCTAGAAGGGATAAGTTCCTAGAAACATATAACCTACCAAGACTGCATCATGATGCAATAGAAAATCTGAACAGATGATTACTAGTAATGAGATTATCAGTAATCAAAGATATCCCAATAAATAAAAGTCCAGGGCCAGACATCTTCACTAGTGAATTCTACCAAACATTCAAAGAAAAATTAATACCAATGATTCTCAGACTCTTCTAAAAATTAGAAAAGGAGAGAACTCTTACAAACTCATGTTATGAGGCCAACATTATCCTGACACAAAAACCAGATAAGGATGCCACAAGAAAAGAAAATAACAGGCCAATATTCATGATTAATATAAATGTAAATATCCTCAACAAAATATTGGCAAACCAAATTCAACAACACATAAAAAGAATCAAGTGGGATTTATTCCAGGGTTGCAAGGATGGTTCAATAGCTGCAAATCAGTCAATGTGATATGCCACTTTAATAAAATGAAGAATAAAAATCATATGATCATCTCAAAAGATGCAAAAAAAATGCGTTTGACAAAATTTACCATCCATTTAAGATAAAAACTCTTATCAAGGTGAGAATAGAGGGAATGTACTGCGTCTCACCTGGCAGCTGAAATGAAGCTGACTCAGCATACGTTACAGACCTGGGTTCCTAAGCCCAGCAAGGTCATACAGGCTCCGGAGTTAGGAGGCTTGGGCTCCAATCCTGAATGACCTACTGCCTCCCTCTATGACTCTGGAAAAGTCAGTTACCTTTCATGTGTGTCTATTTCCTCATGTGTGAAATGAAGACAACAGTGTCTACCTTAAAGGACTGCTGTGAATACAGGACTTTTAGGATAGTATTTGGCATAAAGTGCTATGTGAACATTAGTCATTATTTTCATTGGAATCAAGCCAATTTATTGGGTTGGCCAAAAAGTTCATTTAGTCTTTTCTGTACAATGTCTCTAGTAATGCTTACATGTCTTTAACTTCATTCAAAACAATTTTGTTAGATTGCATTGTGATAGCTGTCATATAAGTGTTCATTTAAGAAAACATCAAAAGTAGTGAATTTTTATACAGCCATTTCAATATTGAAGATGGAAAATATGCAACATTTTCAGCATATTATACTTTATTATTTCAAGAAAGGTAAAAACACAACTGAAATGTGAAAAAAAGTTTGTGCAGTGTATGGAGATGGTGCTGTGACTGATCAAATGTTTCAAAAGTGGTTTGCAAAGGTTCTTGGTACTACTGACATTTTGGCCAAATAATTCTTTGCTGTGGGGCTGTCTAATGCATTGGAAGATGTTAAGCAGCACCCTTGGCCTCTACCCACTAGGGGCCAACAGAGGGAGATAGCCGACATACTCAAAATACCCAAATTAAAAAAGTTATTGGTGAACATGACAAATGTGGACTTTCAATTCAAGACGGTGGAGGAGCAAGGGGAAGCTACACTAACCTCCTCCCAGGACCAATCTGGAATTACAACTAAATTGTAGAGAAATCATCCTGAATAACCAACCGAACACTAGCTGGAGAGAAGCATTATAAGGACGGACAGACAGAAGAAACCACTTAACCACGGGACTGGCAGGGAGTGCAGAGGAAGCACAAGGGTGATGGCTGGGCTCCCATAGGCAGCAGGTGAAGTTCAGGAGGGATATTTCAATGACTTGGGGGGTTCCCCCTGGAAAGGGTAGGGCCAAAACCCCAAGCTGGGCTGCCCAGCTTATAGCAGCAGAGCCAGAGAGGAACCTATATAACAATCAGCTGTGAAAAGTAGCAGGGTTTCTCTCTGCCAGGGAGAGATGGCTCTTAAAGGGCCAATGCACAAAATTTCATTTGCAGCTACTAACCCTGGGCTTGGCAGAGGGAGAGCAGAGTGGACTAGAGACTCTTGAGAAGAGTAGGGTGTTGGTGGCTCTGGGGAGAGAACTGAAGGAACAGCCTCCATGGTCCCTATGGTGATTCATTCTCCATACTGCAGGAGCCATCTTTTTTAGGCAGAGCATTCCTCATCAAAGGATGTGAACCTGAGGGGAAACACTAGCTCACCCATAGGAATTACCCAGCCCCATAAACGGAGTTTAAGCTTAAGCCGATTACAGCTTGAGGCTATATCAGTGATTAGTTTAACAACTAAGATGGATCTCTGGGAGCTCTAAGGGACTTCAGCTGACCCTCCCCCAGGCCTGATGCTGATAAAAGCCAGCCTTGGTATTTGGCCTAGTTCTTTCTGCAGAAAAACAGGTCCAGCAGAGGAAGCCACATGCGTGGGTCACTGATAGCTCCAAATAGGTGGACCAGGACAGTCACAAGCAGCATCTGACAAAAGCATACACCAGAGTCTTTGCAGATCTACTTAATATATAAAAACAAATACAAAGAAGCAGCCAAAACGGGAAGACAAAGAAAGAGACCCCAAAGGAAAGAACAAGAGGTTTCTAGAAGAAGAGCTAAATAAAAAGGAGGCAAACAATTTACCAGCTAGAAAGTTTAGAGTAATGATTATAACGATATTCAACAGCATTAAAAAAGACTTAAAAACCATAAATAAGGACCAATCAGAAGTAAAGAATGCCATATCATAAATAAATAATACACTGGAAGGAATAAACAGTAGGATAGGTGAAGCAGAGGATTGAATCAGTGCTTTAGAAGACAAGGTAGAAAAAAAAAACACCCAGGCAGAGCAGCAAAAAGAAAAAAGGATTAAAAAAAAATGAAGAGAGCTTAAGAAACATTTTGGACAACATGCATCATAACAATACCCACATCATGGGACTACCAGAAGGAGAAGAGAGTGAGCAAAGGATCAAGAACCTATTTGAAGAAATCATGACTGAAAACTTCCCTAATCTGGTGAAGAAAAAAGACACACAAGTCCAGGAATCTCAGGGAATCCCAGACAAGTTGGAGTCAAAGAGGCCTCCACTGAAACACACCATAATTAAAATGATAAGGCTTAAAGACAAGGAGAGAATCCTAAAAGCTGTAAGAGAAAGGCAGGTAGTCAAATACAAGAGAGAACCAATTAGACTGTCATCTGATTTCTTGACAGAAACATTTCAGGCCAGAAGGGAGTGGTGTGAAATATTCAAGGTGATGAAAAGCAAGGACCTACTTTACCCAGCAAGGCTATCACTTAAAACTGAAGGAGAAATTTTCTCAGACAAGAAAAGCTAAAGTTTTGTTAACAGCAAACCAGTACTACAACAAATTTTAAAAGGCTTGCTTTAAGAAGAAGAAGAAGGGAAAGAGAAAGAAAAAAAAACAGGGGAAAATATTCTAACAATAAAATGTTGGTAAATACGATGTACCAATAATCACCTTAAATGTAAATAGCTTAAATGCTCCAAACAAAAGATATAGGGTAGCTGAATAGATGAGAAAACAAGACCCAGCCTTGGCTGGTGTGGCTCAGGGAACTGAGTGCTGGCCTGCAAACCAAAAGGTTGTTGGTTTGATTCCCCACCAGGGCACATGTCTGGGTTATGGGCCAGGTCCCCAGTATGGGGCATGCAAGAGGCAACCACATATTGCTGTTTCTCTCCCTCTCTTTCTCCCAGTCTTCCTTTCTGTCTAAAATAAATAAATAAAATCTTTTAAAAAAAGAAAGAAAACAAGATATATATATATATTACCTCAAAGAGACACAGCTGAGATTGAAAGACACACAGACTAAAAGTAAAGGGAGGGAAAAAGACATTTCAAGCAAATGGAAAGGAAAAGAAAGCTAGGGTAGCAATAATTATATTCAACAAAATAGACTTAAAACCCAGACTATAGTAAGAGACAGAGAAGGACACTACATAATAATAAAGGGAATAATCTAACAAGAGGATATAACCCTAGTAAATATTTATGCCCACAACAGAGGAGCACCTAAATATGTAAAGCTAATCTTGATGGACATAAAGGGAGAGATCAACAGAAATACCATCATACTAGGGGATTTAAACACCCCATTGACTTCAATGGATAAATCTTCCAGACAGAAAATTAACAAGGAAACAGTGGCCTTAAATGACATACTAGATCAAATGGATTTAATGGATATCTTCAGAGTATTTCACCCCAAAGCAGAAGAATATACATACTTTTCAAGTGCACACAGGACATTTTCTAGGACAGACCACATGTTAGGATACAAAACAAGTCTCAATAAATTCAGGAAGACTGAAATCATATCAAGCATCTTCTCTGACCACAAAGCTATGAAACTGGAAATTAATCACAAGAAGAACACTGAAAAACATGCAAAGACATGGAAGCTAAATAACATGTTACTAAACAATGAATGGGTCAACACGAGATCAAGGAAGAAATCAAAAGACACCTCGAAACAAATGAAAATGAGGACATAACAATCCAAAACCCATGGGGCACTGGGAGAACAATTCTAAGACAGAAATTCATAGCATTACTTGCCTATCTTAAGAAACAAGAAACAACTCAAATAAACAATCTAACTTTACACTTAAAGGGACTTGAAAAAGAACAACAAAGTGCAAAGTAAGTAGAAGGAAGGGAATAATAAAGATCGGAACAGAAATAAATGAAATAGAGTCTAAAAAATGATGCAAAAGATCAATTAAGGCAAGAGCTGGTTCTTTGAAAAGATAAACAAGATAAACAAACCTTTAATTAGACTCATCAAGAAAAAAAGAGAAAGGACCTAAATAAATAAAATCAGAAATGAAGGAGGAGAAATACCAAATGATACTAAAGAAATACAAAGGATTGTGTGAAAATATTATGAACAAATATATGCCAAAAAACTGGACAAACTGGATGAAATAGATAAATTCCTAGAAACATACAATCTTCCAAAACTAAATCAGGAAGAATCAGAGAATCTGAATAAACAGATTACACCTAGTGAAACTGAAACAGTAATAAAAAATCTCCCAACAAACAAAAGCCCTGGATTGGATGGCTTCACAGGTGAATTTTACCAAACATTCTGAGAAGAACTACCATTGCTCCTTCTCAAACTATTTCATAAAATTCAAGAGGAGGGAAGGCTCCCAAACTCATTTTATTAGGCCAGCATTATCCTAATTCCAAAATCAGATAAAGACACTACAAAAAAAGACAATTACAGGACAATATCCCTGATGAACATCGATGCTAAAATTCTCAACAAAATATTAGCAAACTGAATACAGCAATGCATCAAAAAGATCATACACCATGATCACATGGGACTTATTCTGGGAATGCAAGATTGGTACATTTGCAAATCAATAAACGTGATTCACCACATGAAAAAAATGAAAGATAAAAACCACATGATAATATCAATAGATGCAGGAAAACATTGGGTAAAATCCAGCATCCACTTATGAGAAAAACTCTCAGCAAAGTGGAAACACGGGGAATATACCTAAACATAATAAAGGCCTTATATGACAAACCCACTTCCAGCATCACACTCAATGGGCAAAAACTACAAGCATTCCCTTTAAGATCAGGAAAAAGACAGGGATGTGTGTTTTCACCTCTCTTATTCAACATAGTACTGGAAGTCCTAGCCACTACAATCAGACAAGAAGAAGAAATAAAAGGCATTCAAGCTGTAAAGGAAGAAGTAAAACTGTCATTACAGGCAGATGATATGATACTATATGCAGAGAAGCCCAAAGATTCCAACAAAACACTACTAGAACTGATAAGTGAATTCAGCAAAGTAGCAGGATACAGAATTAATGTCCAGAAATGAGCTGCATTTTTATATGCCAATAATAAACAGAAAGGAAATTAAGAAAGCTATCCCATTCACAATTGCTACAAATAGAATAAAATACCTAGGAATAAACCTAACCAAGGATGTAAAACACCTGTACTCAGAAAATTATAACACACTGAAGAAAGAAATTGAAGATACAGATAGGTGGAAGCACATACTGTGTCCATGGATAGGAAGAATTAATATAATTAAAATGTCCATATTGCCCTAAGTAATCTATAGATTCAATGCAATTCCTATCAAGATTCCAATGATGAATTTCACAGAACTAGAACAAATATTTCAAAAATTTATGTGGAACCAGAAAAGGCCCTGCATAGCAATAGAGATCCTGAGAAAGAAGAATGAAGTTGGAGGAATCACACTACCTAATATCAAACTATACTATAAGGCCATAGTAATCAAAACAGCATGGTACTGGCATAAAAAGAGAAACATAAATCAATGGAACAGAATAGAGATCCCAGAAATAAACCCACGCCTTTGTAGGCAATTAATATTCAACAGACAAAGTAAGCACATACAATGGGCTAAAGATAGTTTATTCAATAAATGGTGTTGGGGAAATTGGGCAGATACACACCAAAAAATTAAAGTAAACCACCTTCTTACACTACACACGAGAATAAATTCAAAATGGATCAAAGACTTAAATGTTAGACTCAAAACAATAAAAATCGTAGAAGAAAACATAGGCAGCAAAATCTCAGACATTGCTCACAGCAATATTTTATCAGATATATCTCCTCAGGCAAGGGAAACAAAAGAGAAAATAAATAGATGGAACAATATCAAACTAAAAAGTTTTTGCACAGCAAAGGAAATCATCAACAAAATAAAAAGACAACCCACAGAATGGGAGAACATATTCGCCAATACTTCTGATAAGGGGTTAATATACAAAATTTATAAAGTACTTACAAAATTCAATGCCAAAAAAACAACCCAATTAAAAAATGGGCAAAAGACCTGAGTAGACACTTCTCCAAGGACATAGAGATGACAAATCGACATATAAAAAGATGCTCACCATCAGTAATCATCAGAGAATGCTATTTAAAACCACAATGAGATACCATCTTACACCTGTCAGAATGGCTCTCATCAATAAATTAACAAACAAGTATTGGCAAGGGTGTGGAGAAAGGGCAACCCCTCTGTACTTTTGGTGGGAATGCAGATTGGTGCAGCCACTGTGGAAAACAGTATGGAGATAAACTCAAAAAATTAAAAATCGATCTGCCTTTTGACCCAGTGATCCTACTCCTGGGAATATATCCAAAAGAACCCAAAATACTAATTCAAAAGAACAAAAAAACCCCTATGTTCATTGCAACATTGTTTATAATTGCCAAGATATGGAAGCAGCCCAAGTGTCTATCAGTAGGTGAGTGGATAAAACAAATACGGGACATTTATGCAATGGAATACTACTTGGCCATAAAAGAGAAGAAAATTTTACCCTTTGCAACAGTATGGATGGACCTGGAGAACATTACGCTAAGTGAAATAAGCCAGTCAGAGAAAGACAAATACAATGTGATTTCACTCAACTAACTGAACTAACAAGGAAAATAGGGACAGACTCATAGATGGAGAGCAGGATGATGGCTAGTGGGGGGTGGGGAGGTTAGGGGGTTGAGGGATTGAGCAAAAGGGCAAAAGGACTCATGGACTTGGACAACAGTGTGGTGACTGCAGCGGGGGATAGGAGTATAAGGAGACTAAATGGTAATGGAAAAAATATAATAAAAATGTACTTCAAAAAGAAAGAAGAAAATGAAAAATATGTCTTTTATTTTACAGAAAAAGCTAAACAAGCTTTTTGGCCAACTCAATACCAACATCACCAAAAAAAGATGAAGATTCAGGAGCAGAAAAATTTTGATATGCTCTCATGCATTTTAAAATCCCAATTTGGTTTTTCTTTATATTTTTATCTAAACTATATAATTTATTCTAGATCAAAACATTTTCTGCAGAATAGAGTATTTTTGATTCTTCCTACACAACTCCAAGCCTTGGACAGCTACAGGCGACAGAGTCTCTTGCAAGCACTACAGCTAAGGCTTGTGCTGTGGTCACCCCAAGAAATATTGGATTAAACTGGGAGGCCTGTGTCGGTGCAGGTGTTTGACACCGGGGTACAGGTGCCATCCCATCTCTCTGCTCCCAGGGCTCTGTTAGTCACAGGAATTCAGCAAGGACACCAGGAACTGCAGAGCCTCTCTCTAAGGAGAGATAGGAGGGAGGGTCACACTTCTCCATCCGTAAGAAACAAGGCCCTCTGCATGTTCCTGGTACACATGTATTGGATGGCAAAATCCCTAAATAAGGTTTCCAAAACTTCAGCATTTGGTAATATCTAAAAAGCAGTCTTCTGGTAATGGGATGTAAAGGACAGAAGGTTAAGAGGTAGCATGTACTCCATAAGGTAAAAAACAAGCACATATTGGCAATTTCTTGTGATTCAGTCTGACAGATAATAAAACTCTTCTGTATAAATGCGGATCTCAATGATACACAAATGAAAATAAAGAGAAGAGAACTAAATGGGGAATTAGGAGACTCTGTGTGCTAGTCCTGATTTGACCTCCAGGCCAACACATCTGAACAATCCTAGATAAGTCTCTTAAAGTTCTGCAGTGATAACTTGCTCACATGAAAAGTAAGTCTTGGGCTAGACAAACTAAAGTCCATTCCCAGCTGAAATGCTAAGATTCAAGGAGTAGCCACCATAGATTAGAAGGTGCAGCTGAAATGAGGTAAAGTCAATGCATTTGGCCTATAATCAACTGTAACAGGAGTAGTCCTGGGGGTAAACTCATGGGTACAGAATAAGCACTTGAAGTAGAAGACCTGTAGATTTAGTCCCCAGATTTCTTGATAATGAGAACCACAAGAGAAGAATAAATAGCAGCTTGGCTTAAACACTAAGTAATTTCAAGTTTACTTCAATAAAATCAACTAGGACAATTTAAAGCAATCTTTTTATTGAAAGACTGATATTTTCTAAATATTATAATGCTTTTCTATACTGGTATATATATTTATTTCTACACTAATATTCATAGTATAAAATTTTATACTGCAGTGAGCATAAAAGTCTCCATTGATACCTAAAAATTAGCTTTGAGAGCCAGGACTCTAACAGCGCCTTGCTATGACATTTCTGCAGGGCTAGACTCTAAATTCTTCACATGATGTGGGAGATCTGTGAGAAGGACCCTGTTGGATGCTTCCCAATTTGTACATGGTGCTACTCTTGCTGCACTGTCCCTTACCTGTGGTCTAGCTGCAGAACTTATTCATCCGCCAAAGTCCAGTTCAAGCCTCACCTTCCCTGGGACAGCACTACAAGCTGCTCCCTCACGGGCTGTCCCACCTCCCTCTGCGCTGGTGACATTTCAGTGTCCTAAATTATTTATTTAAATTCTGTGCACCCTGTTACCCTTTACGGGTACAAAAAATTTGTCTTGGTATTTCTGATGCCTAACATAGTTCCTGACACATATTAGGTAACCATTTTTTAAAAAAAATTGACTTGAATGTCTATTCAGATACAACTGATAATGGTTAATTTGAAAGATATTACTGTCTAGTAAATTGGAAAAATTCACATGATGATATGATGTACTACTTATTAATTATAACGTTTTAACTGTAGATATAAGAAACACTGATGATAATCTTTCAGCTTAGTTCTTTCAAGCAGTTAAAGATACTAGCTGGTGACATTTTAGTTTCTTTGGGGATTACAGAATTAAAAAAACAAATTAAAATACAATCGTTTAAGAACAACTAAAAAACTTTTAAGAAATTTAAAATGAATACTTTGAAATTACCTATCATCATTTAATATGTAAAGCAATGGAACATTTAGATAATGTCAAAATTTACAAGATTGGGTAAGGAGCAGAGGCTTGAGAAAGAGTGGTGGAAACCTCCCAATAATTTCTCAAATTGACCAACTCCTAGTACTCTTGCAAAGATATTCTTTATGGTGATGAATACACTGCTGTGGATGAAAATAAATGCAACCTGATAATAACTCCATAAAATCTTTAACATTACTTTTGATAAAAATGAAAACTCAAATAACGATCATTATCTTTCTGTAAGTAGTCATTTGATTGAGATTGCATAAATGGTTCTAGAAAGCAATCAAGAATAATGTGTGGTTAAAACTCATTTTTGAAATTGAACATCATTCTCATATCTGACGGATGGAGTAGCAGGGGAGGAAAATCAAGAGAAAGTATCTTTATTGTTTTTTCATTTTCAGAGATGATTCTAAAAGTTTTTGCTATGATAAAATCTTTTGTTCTTTTCAGATATTTTGAAGAATAATCATTGAACTAAGTGTAGCATTTTGATAATATGTTCATAATTTAGATAACATTTTGTGCATGATTCAGCATCTGAGTGTGTGTTTGTGTTTTAATTGTGTATGTGGATCAATGGAGGGGATAAACTAGATTTTGGTAAGGTTCATATTACCTCAATTTAGAATGGGCAAGTTCAAATGGAAATGAATAAAGAAACCAATACATTTATTTATTTCTTCTTTTCCTATATTTACATACTTTATAGAATGAAAAAAATACAATTAACCTGAACATAGTTTTCACTACTAACATTTCTTTGAACACGGCTAAGTAATTATGTGCATGTGTGACAAATTGTTTAACTACCACAACTGTGAATGCATTTATTGGCTAAAAGTGACATTCTCTATCTTTCTGAACACCCAGAACCCAGCAGTAAACCAAGGGCTCATCTGGAGCTCTAGTCAAGCTTATGCTCCTGCAGAACTGAAAGGGGCTGACGCTGCTACTCTAGAAAATGGATCTAATTCTGTGATGAGGAAATGCTTCCTGACCAGGTGAGTCCCGGCATAATTCCATGGTCCGTTAATGTGTCCTTTTCATTTATGTGTTCTCCTTTCTAGTTTTCCTGCAGTCATATTCTAAATCTACAGTGTGTCTATTTTGTAATAAAAACAAGTAAAAAGTGTTCTAACTGGGTTTGGTAGTCTATGCCCATCTCTATCTCCTGATCTCCTTTCAATACCCACCTTTGACTTTAGCTAAGCTGGGTTCTTTCCACCATTGTCCTTAGTTCTTAGTGCTCTGCTGATGAAAATATTACTCTCCCGGAAGCCCCATTTACTAGGCATTATTATGAGCCTTCAATCTGAGCACTATAGTCCTTATAGACAGTTTCCACTGAATGGCTACAGGATTTCTAGTCTATCCCACATAATGATGTGGGATATATAATATTATATAAGTTAGCATTAAATTACATAATATATCTATTTTAAATATTTTATTTATTTATTTTTAAGGAGAGGGGAAGGGAGGGAGAAAGAGAGAGGGAGAAACATTGATCAGTTGCTTCTCACACACCCTGTACCAGGGACCTGGCCTGCAGCCCAGGCATGTGTCCTGACAGAAAATTGAACTAGCAACTTTTTGGTTTGCAGGTTGAAGCCAAATTCACTGATGGAGCCACATTAGTCAGGTGTAGATTACATGATATTTTATTGTTCATTAATTTTATATTACATATTACATACCACATATAATATATGTTATATACATTTTGTTTCTTCACTAACTTATATGTTTCTTGGGGCTAGCATTCATAACTTAGACTTTGTCTACCTCACAGTCCTAAGTACAGTACTGAGCACATGGCAAATACTTGACTTTAGCACACATTTTTTCCCCAATGGTATTTATTTACTTTATTTTATTTTATTTTTTTGGTATATTTTATTGAGTATGTTATTACAGTTGTCCCATCTTCCCCCCTTTATCCCCTCCACCCTGCACCCCATCCCATCATCCCCACAGTTCTTAGTTTATGACCATGGGCTGTATAGTTCTTTGGAGGCTTAATTTCCTATACTACTCTTAGCCTCTCCCTATTTTTTTTTTTTGTCAACATTTTCCTGATACCACTTTCCCCAGCCCACCACCCCCACCACCCACCCTAAATTCTTCCCCGATTTGGCTTTGTCAATGGGTCCTTTATGCAGGTTCCTTGATGACCCATCTCGTCCCTTTCCCCTGTTATCCCCCTCCCTCCTCCCCTCTGGTTACTGTCAGTTCGTTTTTTATTTCAGTGTTGCTGGTTACATTTTGCTTGCTTGTTATTTTGTTGATAGGTTCCACTTGTAGGTGAGATCACATGGTACTTGTCCTTCACCGCCTGGCTTATTTCACTTGGCATAATGCTCTCCAGTTCCATCCATGCTGTTGCAAAGGGCAATAGAGCCTTTTTCCTTCCTGTTGTGTAGTATTCCATTGTGTAAATGTATCATGGTTTCTTGAGCCACTCATTTACTGTTGGGACTTAGGCTGCTTCCAATTCTTGGCTATTGTAAATTGTGCTGCTATGAACATTGGGGTGCATAGGTTCTTTTGAATTGGTGTTTCAGGATTTTTAGGGCATAATCCCAGCAGTAGAATTGCTGGGTCAAAAGGCAGTTCCATTTTTAGTTTCTTGAGAAAATTCCAAACTGTTTTCCACAGTGGCTGCACCAGTCTGCCTTCCCACCAACAGTGCATGAGGGTTCCCTTTTCTCTACATCATTGCCAACACTTGTTGTTTGTTGATTTGTGTATGATGGCCATTCTGAGTGGTGTGAAGTGGTACCTCACTGTGGTTTTAATTTGCATCTACTCTGATGGCTAGTGATGCTGAGAATCCTTTCATGTGTCTCTGGGCCCTGTGTATGTCCTCCTTGGAGAAGTGTCTGTTCAGGTTCTTTGCAGATTTTTTAATTGGAATGTTTGTCTTCCCAGAGTGGAGTCGTGTGGGTTCTTTATATATTTTGGAGATCAAACCCTTGTCCGAGGTATCATTGACAAATATATTTTCTGATATGGTTGGTTCCCTTTTCATTTTTCTGATGTTTTCTTTAGCTGTGCAGAAGCTTCTTATTTTGATGATGTCCCATTTGTTTATTCTTTCCTTTATGTTCCTGGCTCTATGGGGCATATCGGTGAAAATATTTTTGTGTGGAATATCTGAGATTTTCCTGCCTATGTTCTAGTCTAGGACTTTTATAGTGTCACGACTTATATTTAAGTCTTTTATCCACTGGAGTTTATTTTCATGTGTGGTGTAAGCTGGTGGTCAAATTTCATTTTTTGTGTATAGCTCTCCAGATCTCCCAATGCCATTTGTTGAAGAGGCTATTTTTACTCCATTTTATCCTTCTGCCCCCTTTGTCAAATATTAGTTGACGTCGAGATATAGGTTTATTTCTGGGCTCTCTCTTCTGTTCCATTGATCTATGTGTCTGTTCTTATGCCAGTACCAGACTGTTTTGATTATAGTGGCCTTATAATATAGTTTGATGTCAGGTATTGTGATCCCTCCAACTTTGTTCTTCTTTCTCAAAATCACTGCAGCTATTCGGGGTTGTTTATAATTCCATATAAATTTTTGAAATGTTTGTTCTCTATCTGTGAAATATGTCATTGGTAATTTAATAGAGATTGCATTGAATCTATAAATTGTTTGGGGTAGTATGGACATTTTGATGATGTTCATTCTTCCAGTCCATGAACATGGAATATGCTTCCATTTATTTGTGTCTTCCTTAATTTCTTTATTCAGGGTTGTGTAGTTTTCTGAGTACAGGTCTTTTACCTCCTTGGTTAAGTTTATTCCTAGGTACTTTATTTTTCTTGTTGCTATTGTAAAGGGGATTTTCCCCCTGATTTCTGATTCTGATATTTCATCGTTGGTGTACAAAGCTGCCTTCAATTTCTGAATATTAACTTTGTATCCTGCTGTTTTGCCAAATTTACTTATTAGGTTGAGTAGTTTTTTGGTGGAGTCTATTGTGCTTTCTATGTCATCTGAAAACAATGACAATTTTACTTCCTCCTTTCCAATTTGGATGCCTTTTATTTCTTTCCCTTGCCTTATGGCTGTGGCTAGGACTTCTTATACTATGTTGAATAGAAGAGGTGAAAGCGGACATCCTTGTCTTGTTCCCGATCTTAGTGGGGAAGCTTTTAGTTTTTGCCCATTCAGTATAATATTGGATGTAGGTTTCTCATATATGGCCTTTATTATGTTGAGGAATGCTCCCTCTACTCCTGCTTTGCTGAGTGTTTTTATTGTAAATGGGTGGTGTACCTTATCAAATGCTTTTTCTGCATGTATTGATATGATCATGTGATTTTTCTCTTTCTTTTTGTTTTTGTGCTGTATTGTGTATATTGTACCATCCTTGCATCCCTGGAAAGAATCCCACTTGACCATGGTGTATGATCTTTTTAATTTATTGCTCGATGCAGTTTGTCAATATTTTTTGAGGATTTTAGCATCTATGTTCATCTGTGATATTGTCTTGTAGTTTTCTTTCTTTGTTGTGTCTTTATCTGGTTTTGGGATTAGGATGATGATGGCCTTATAAAAAGTTTAGGAGTCTTCCCTCTTCTTGGGTTTTTTGGAATAGTTTGAGAAGGACAGGGGTTAGCTCTTCCTTGATTGTTTTGTGAAATTCTCCTGTGAAACCGTCTTATCCAAGGCTTTTGTGTGCCGGGAGTGTTTTGATTAGTGCTTCAATTTTACTAGCTGATATCAGTCTGTTCAGGCTTTCTGCTTTTTCTTGACTCAGTTTTGGAAGATTATATGTTTCTAGAAATTTGTCCATTTCACCCAGGTTTTCAAAATTCTTGGCATATAGTTGTTTGTAGTAACTTCTTACAATCCTTTGTATTTCTATGGTATCAGTTATAATTTCTCCTCTTTCATTTCTGATTTTATTTATTTGGGTCCTCTCCCCTTTTTTCTTGATGAGTCTGCTTAAAGGCTTGTCAATTTTGTTTATCTTTTCAAAGAACCAGCTCCTGGATTTATCGATCCTTTGAAATGTTCTTTTAGTCTCTATGTTGTTCATTTCTGCTCTGATCCTGATTATATCCTTCCTTTTTGTTCTCTCTGGGCTTCGTTTGTTGTTGTTTCTCCAGTTCTTCCAGATGTTGTGTTAGGCAGTTTATTTGAAATATTTCTATCTTTCAGGTAGGACTGTATTTCTATGCACTTCCCCTTCAGGACTGCCTTTGCTGTGTCCCATAGGTTTTGGACTGTTGTATGTTCATTTTCATTTGTTTCCAGAAACTTTTTGATATCTTCTTTGATCTCATTATTGACCCATTCATAGTTTAATAGCATGCTATTCAGTCTCCATGAGTTTGAATGTTTTTGAGTTTTTTCCTTGAGGTTGGTTTCTAGTTTTAAGCCCTTGTGATCTGAGAAAATGCTTGACATGATTTCAATTTTCTTAAATTTGTTGAGGCTTGTTTTGTGTCCTATCATGTGGTCTATCTTTGAAAATGTTCCATGTAGCACACATTTCTTTAACATAACTATAGTCATGAATTGCTTAACGATGGACATACATTCTGAGAAACACATCATTAGGTAATTTTGTTGTGTGGGCATCATTGTGTGTACTTACACAAATGTAGATGGTATAGACACTGCATGCATAGGGTGTAAGGTATAGTCTATTGCTTCTAGGTTATAAACCTGTATAGCATGTCACTGTACTAATGTTGTAGCAACTATAACAATGGTAAGAATTTATAACCTAAACATACCTTAACACAGAAAAGGAACAGTAAAAATATGGTATAAAAGATAAGAAGTGATATATTTACATAGGGCACTTACCATGAATGGAACTTGCAGGACTGGAAGTTGCTCTGAATGAGTTCGTGAGTGAGTGATGAGTGAATGTGAAGGCCTGGGACATTAATATGCACAACTGCAGACTTTATAAATACTGTACACTTGGGCTACACTGATCTGAAAGTTTTTTTCTTTCTTCAATAAATTAAACTTAGGTTACTGTAACTTTATAAACATTTTTATTTTTGTTAACTTTTTGACCCTTTTGTAACAACAGCTTAAATCATAAACTCATTGCGCAGCTATTTCTTTATATCCTATTTTATAAGCTTTATTTATTAATTTTTAAAAACTTTTAAAACTTTTTTGTTAAAAACTAAGGTGCACATGCATTAGCCCAGGCCGATACAGGTCAGGATCATCAGTGTCACTGTCCTCCACCTCTACGTCGTACCCCATTGGGAGGCCTTCAGGGGCAGTAACGTGCGTGGACCTGTTAGCAACTAGGACAAAAGTCCCTTCCTCTGGAATCCCTCCTGAAGGACCTGCCTGAAGAGGCGTCCCTCTTTTCAGAAATACATCCATGGCAGTTTGCTTGTTTTCTTTTTTGATGATAGATTTGTTTATAAGCAGATAATTGCACCATGAACATTCCTCTTTATTAATGTAAACCTTTCAAACTTTTTAAGGAGATTGTTAAAGTCTGCAAAAGCCACTGCTAAACCCTTCACTGTGAATTTTCCTGGGGAGGGGGTTCTTCTTTTTCTTCTCCTACAGTTTCCTTTTCTCATGCCTCTTCTTCAGCTATATGTTTCTATGCTGTTCCAACAGCTTTTCATTAGTCAGTTTCTCAGGAACCACCTCCAGGAGCTCTGCCATGTCACCCTTATACTGGTTAAAGTTGTTTACCATTTCTGCCCCAGTATTGTTGATTTTTACAACCTCTTCATTCTTGAAAAATCCTGTGAAGTCATGGATGAACTTCTTGAGTGTCTTCTTCCAAATGCTGTTCATTAACTCCTCAGTGACATCACATCAAGCCCAGGCAAGGTTCTGATGCACAGATTTGTAATCCTTCCAGAATTGCATCAGGATCTTCCTCAGTTGTAGCAATAGACTGGACAAAATTCCTCCTCAGTTAATAGGCCTTAAAAGCCACTGTAACTCCTTTGTCCATTTGTTGGAACAAAGAGGTGTTATTTGAAGAGAGAAACACCACTTTGATATTGGGGAAAAGATCTTCAATAAAAGGAGAATTGTTCTGGAGAACTATCAACAATAAGCAAAATCTTGAAAAGTATGTTATTCTCCAAACAGCACTTCTTCATTTTTCTGGCAGAGCAATGCAGAAGAGCACCTTGGAGGAGGAACTGGGTCATACATGATTTCTAATTGCTCCTGTAGTACACTGGCAATGTGTGTTTATTGATGTGCTTGAAGGTTCTAGGGTTTTCACTGTGACAGATGACAAAGGGTTTCAATTTCTAACTGGCAACACTGCCCCCAACCAAGACAGTTATCCTGTCCTTGAAAGCCTTGAAAGCTAACATTGACGTGGCCCCTTAATGGAAAAGTCCTTCCAGGCATCCACTTCCTGAACAGGGAGGTTTGATGCACGTAACTATCTGCTCTTGCAAGTAATTTTTTTCCACAATCAGCTTATCTAGAGGTTCCAAAAATTCTTCAGCTGCCTTCACACCAGCAGTTGCAGACTAACTACTCACTTTCACATTATGTAATGGATAATTATTCTTGAATTGTTTAAATCACCTAGAGCTAACAGGAGGTTCAGTATTGTTGTTGGGTCCAGCCTTTTCAACATCACAACCTTTTTGCTTTGGCAGTGATGGTCATGGTGCTGAGAAGGACATACATCTGTGTCTGGTCCTCAATCCGGGTCATTAGAAGTTTCTCGATGTCTGACATGGGCCCTTCTCAAGTTTTTGTTAGTCTCATTGTCTCCAATGAAGCAGATCCTTTAACAGCTTCATCACTTTGGTCTTGTTCTTCAAGATCATAGCTATGGTAGAATGGGGCGTGCCTTACTGTTGAGCAATAAGCATCACTGATTTTCCACGTTTAGTCCTTGATCCCTGTTAATTTCATTTCCAGATCAATCACTCACATGGCCTCCTACTGGCAACATTAGCAGTGGATTTTGTATGTTTAGGGGTCAAGATAAACAAAACAACATGAGATTAAATCAAGCACAAGAGAAATGATGCAATCAAGGGCCATGGTAACATGAGCTGTATGAGGCTGCTTCTGGCTAACGCGGCGCACTGTTTTATAGCAAATGTTTTTAGTAAGTAGAAAAAGTACACTCTAAGATAATAAAAAGTATAGTATAGGAAGGGCATAAACCAGTAACATAGTCACTTATTATTATCATCCAATATTAGGTACTGTATATAACTGTATGTGTTATACTGTTACATGACTGGTACTATAGCAGGCTTGTTTACACCAGCATCACCACATACGCGCATTATGTGAGTAATATGTTGTGCTACGATGTTACAATGGGCACGACCTCACTAAGTGACAGGAATTTTCAGCTCCATTATAATATATGGGACCACTGTCATATAAGCAGTCCACCAGCCTTGGTCTGACTTACAAATACTAAGTGCTCAAGATGGACCTTAAGGACAAATACATAAAATGCACACAGTGTTCTTGAGAATCTTAATTTTTTAGGTAGAGGATATTAAAAAAACAGCAGGCAGGTTTCTTTTTTTAAATCCTCACCAAGGATATTTTTATTGATGAGGGAGAGAGACAGAGAGAGGGAAACATTGATGTGAAAGAAGAACATCAACTGGTTGCCTCCCATACATGCCCTGACTGAGGACAGAACCCACAACCTTTTGGTATACAGGATGACACTCCAAACAACTGAGCCACCCAGTCTGGGCCAGCAGACATGTTTTGAAGGTGGTAAGAGCAAGAACTGATGTGAAAGAGTAACAGCATACAATGTGCAGATGGAGGTAAGCATGTCAGTTGGGAGGGAAGCCAGAGTTTTTTCCTGTCTTGGGCAGAAATTTTAAACTACTTCTGTGAAAGAAAAACAAGTGTGGGATGGGCAGAATGACCTAAAGCCAACAGGGAACAATGCAGGATGGGCACAGAATGAACAGGATACTCATGTGAGAAAGACGACATGTGTCATAGACCTAAATGGTTAGAGAAATAGTATCAAAGAGCTACCAAATGCTCTAGAAGATTATTAGATATGCATAACCTAAAGTCAAATGCCTTCCAAGGGTCCTGCTTGGGTTAATTGCATAATTCGTGATTTCCCTCAGAGTAATGAAGCCAGTGGCTTCTATACTTTAAAACATCAGTATTTAATGAATGCCTAATATAATCTCTCCGTATTTTCATAATCAAGTACTCTGGTATTTTTGTCTAGGTACCAAAATGATTTCCACACAATTTACTTTAATGTTAAATTGTACTTGAAAAATATTTACTTGGCAATTCAGGCTAGATATTTTCTCCATACTAATAATATTAACTGCAATTAAATTATATAATTGACTATTCACTATAAGATAAAAATATGTTAAAAAGACTGCTCTATGCCACACTGGCTGTTTCTGAGGATGAGACCTGGGTACTTAGGGCAGGAGGAGTCAGAGAGGGACTTTTTATTTGTTTATGTCTTTTGGATTTTGTATCATAAACAAATACTTCTTACTCAAACAAATACAAATACAACCTTAAAAATAAAATTACTTTGTGTAGTGGGAATGTTATCCATAAAATTGATTTAATTCAAACTATATACCATAATAAAGGACAGAATAAAAATTGAATGAGATTATTTTAAGAGGCGAAGGAAAAAACCCGCACATTCATGGATGACATTCTCATGCAAAACTCATTATTTTGCCTCTTAAAACCTTCAGTGTACCTTTCTCACAAGCCACATGTGTCAACTCATTCAAATCTTAATTTGACATATGAGTAGCCTACTGCTCCTTCCATCATTTCCCAAGAAAGCCCTGAAAAGCTCAAAATGTTTTCTCTCAGAGCTACATAAAACTAGCAATAAGGACAAAATGCTCTAATACTGAGGTATTTTTAATGTCCTATCCTTCTGAAAACAGTAAGTGTCCTTACACGTGAACTTCTGCTTTGGTAAACCAAGCCACAAACTTCCAATACATCCAAATTTGAGATGAAGCTTGACAATATACTTTCAAAGGATTTGAAGTTCCACTAACATCTTATCCAAGAAATTAAAAAAAAATGTTGTTTTACTTTGTGACCATTAAAATGTATTTTCTTTTCTTTTAAAAAATATTTTATTTATTTATTTTTAGAGAGAGGGGAAAGGGAGAGAGAGAGGGAGAGAAACATCACTATGGGAGAGAAACATCAATTGGCTGCCTCTCACACACCCCTAACCAGGGACCTGGCCTGCAACCCAGGCATGTGCTCTGACTGGGAATCGAACTGGCAACCTTTCAGTCTGCAGGCTGGTGCTTACTCCACTGAGCCACACCACCCAGGGCTCAAATGTATTTTCTGTAAGGAAAAGCATGTAAGGGAAAATTGCCTTGTGGCCTGAAGCCCAGTTTCCTTTGCATGTTGGTGTAGACAAGAGGTTGCTGCTTTGGTTGGTCTTCTAAGGATGTGCTTCTCATTATGTGAAAAGCAGCATTGTGACGCACATTCAATTTAGTTTTCATTATAGTGCTTAGAAATTGTAAAAAGAATTGATAAAAGCATTCCCCCTTAAATATTTATTGTATTAAAAATGTATTAGTGTGCTAAAACTAAAGTGTAAACATTTTGATAAAAATAGGATATTTATATAGTCTCAAAGGACATTCCTAAAATGTACTTAAGGATTACAAAGAGGAAAAGGTACCTCAACAGGAGAGAAACATGGCAGATAGCACCTTACTAAGTGATCAGAGTTAATGTCCCCAATTCTCTGGGAAGGACAGAGATCGCTTCTGTGTTTTTGATGCCAAAGCACTAACCAAGTCTAGTTACAACGCATCAGAGGAACCATAGTAAGGGCATTCCATAAAATAAGTGTCTGGTCAATGTCATGGAAAAAAAAAAAAAGGAAGGCTGAGATACTGTTCTAGAGTAAAGGAGGGATGGAAATTAAATGTAGTCCTTGTAGTCCTTGTTTCTGGATTGGATTATTGACTAGAGTTATTGTTATTACTATTACAGTTTCACTATATTATTTATTATTGGGACAATTGGTGAAATTTGAATACCATTTGTAGATTACAAAATAACACTGTATTAATGTTAAATCTCCTGATTCCAATCACTGTGCTGTGGTGATGTAAGCAGATGTCCTTTTCCATAGGAAATACATACCGAAGTATTTAAAAGTAAAAGAGTAGGATTTCTGCAACCAACTCTCAAATGGCTCATAAAGAATGTGTGCTAGTGTGGTCGAACGTTAGCTATTGCTAAGTCCAGGTGAAGGGTATATGGGAGTTCTTTGTACTATGTTTATGTTTTGAGAGTAAGTTTAAAATTGCTTCTAAATAAAAAATTAATTATTAGGAATATACCTTATGATAATATTTCAAAGAAAATAACATTTAAAAACGTGTCTTCACTGAAGCTCTAGATCTTACTGAAATATTTTATTCAAATGGTAGCAATTCCTTTTATTAGTATACCAGATGTGCAAACGAAGTACAATACTAATTCTCTATGGTGGTTCCATTCTTTCTTAGCACATTCACATAAGCAATGTGAGTCTTAGAAGGCTTATGATGGAGTAAATGTCCTTTGCTCAATGACAGACAAACTCCCAGAGCACTAATCCGAGGGCAGATACATATAAGCAGCCAAACACAACTTGTATTTCATGGCTCCCTGACTAGACTTCACAAGCGGTGCTCCATGGCCTTGGGGAGGAACTAGAATCTCTTGGCAAGCACTCAGGGCCTTTGTAATCAGCCTGCTTTTCCCTACATTGTGTCAGAAGTTGGTCTCCGACCTGCTCTCAGCCCCACTGAATCATTTGCAGATCCTGGCAGGAGCTATCCCCCTTCTGCACTTCTGTATGTCCACTTCTGCTCTCAACCCTACCATTCAAGGAAGGCTCAGCTTGGCATGAAGCTGGTTGGGTGGGGGTCGTCCCATGTTCCCCATAAGTCCCTCTAAACATAACATTATACAAAGGTATCAACTTTGTTTATAAGTCTATATTCTCTCTACACGATAAGCTCTTTGAGGAAAAGTCGTGCTCCTTATTCATCTTGGTATCCACAGATACTTAATAAGTTTGTTGAGTAAATACTGAAGAAGCGAGAGGAGCTAACGTGACCACTTACGAGTCCACACTTCCTTCCCCCTCAGTGCCCTCATACTCAGTTTTGGCAGAAAAAGCCTTGGGGAAGGGTGTTATCAATGTTATCCCACTAAAGACTGCTATTTAAGACCACTCAGTTAAAAAACCTTTCATTGGAAAGAAATAGTCTTCCAGGGAAGCCACGCTCCATCTTTGCCCAGTGCCAGGGCGCTCTTGTCTACAGCTGGGAAACCATCGAACTTCCAAGGCAGATGCTTCCTGAGCAAGTTCCCTCCCTCCTCTGCGGCCACTTCCTCAGCTGGAGCTGTCAGACTAGATGGTCTCTGAGGCCTCACTATCAGTCTGCTTTCTACACACACCACGGTTTTAATCTTTAAACTTTGACGTCGACATGGCCCTACTACGGCATCCTTGAATCTAAGACAGGCACTCACCCCTACCAGCAAACGTCAGAGAAGGGGAAAAACCCCAAATGCGCAAATTAGAAAAGGAAGGATATTTTTCATTTAAAAAAATAAAATTTTCCTAGGATTTTTTAAAAAAACTAGATAACATACCCTGAGATATTTAAAATATTTTATTTACAAACATTCAAAATGCTGGTAACTTTCCTGACAGACACCTATTCTCAAAATGTGATATATGTCAGTATTAACTCCACTTGCTGGGGTGGGGTTGGGGGTGGTGTTTCAGATTTTACCTCACCTTTCTATCACTAGAAAGCATGAAGCAAAGTTGTGCTAGGGTGCGTAGTAGGTTGAATTAGCCAAAAGCTTGCAGCTTGCAGCAAAACTCAGCAGAAACTGTAGTTCCGGGGAGCTAGGCAAAAGATCTGACAGAGATCTAGCAAAGGCGGCTGAGTTCCAGGTGGCCTCAGAGAGCCTGCAGCTAGGTAAGGCGAAGAATGGAAGGATAGGACAACGATGGCAGAGATGGTGGGCGAGGAGGAAGATCAAAGTAAGTTTAAGATAATCTGACTGAAGCTAAGGTGGTAAAAGAGAAAGAGGGCTGATATCTGGGAGCTGCCAGTGACAGAGACCCGGCAGATTACCTGGGAAAATGCTCACCTGGGCACCTATGCTCGGAGAGGGCACAAAGGTAGAAATATTTGAACAGCTGGGGCCAGTCAACAGCTTTACCTCCTTTTGGGCATAATTGAGACACCTCCCTCCAGGCATATGGTAAGGATGGGGACATCAGCCCTTGGCATGGACAGAGGAGATGGTCTACAGATGCCAGTTTGAGGTAGGGCTGCAGTTTGGGGTTGGTCGGGGGCAGGGAGTAACTAGAGGGTTCGAATGGCTCCCCACTGGGCCCCAAGAGGAATGGACACTGTGTGGGTAGCTGGGTGTTTGTTGTAAGCCACGGAGGTCTCAGGGAGATGCAGGGGTGTCAGAGTTCCTGCTTCCTTCTATGGAGCAGTAATACTAGTTCTGAAGGGGCACCTCCCATATGCCATCACTGTTTCAGGTACTAACATATTCAATCCTCATAATAACATCACAAAGTAGGTACTGTGATCATCTCCCTTTTATACTTGAGAAAAGTCAGACAGCAATGAAGTAATCTGTTCAAGGTCACACAGTGGCAGGGCTAGAATTTGAGCCCAGGAGGTCTGGCTTCAGCACCTTCCCTCAAGACAGGGACACTGTCTGGTCACTGGCAGGTATCTCTGGAGCACTCAGTCCACTTCTTGCCCTGAATGTCCAGAGGCAGCCATGAGCCTGGAGAAGCTGTTCTCCCCTCTGGCCCTGGTTCATGGCAGCCAGTGCCCCCACCGGGTGGCTCAGGACCCAGCCAGGGGCGCTGAAATCTGAGACGAATGCACCCGGAGCACGGCCCCAAGGTGCCCCGATAGCCTGGGTTCATTAATCATACCTGAAATTATCTACGAAGACACTCTTTTTTTTGATGCCATGCATAAAAATCTTTGGATTTCAGATTACTGTGGAAGATACAGAAGCAGTTCCTGCTTTTTATACCTGCTAAGGTTACTGTTCTGTTTTAAAACAACACATTAAACCTCACGACTTCAAAAGGCAAAGAACAAAAGGCTGGCTGGTAGATGGAGTGTTGGTTATTGTGCTGCTGTGGGGATGGGACTCTTCCTTTCTTTAACTCTGTGACACCCCAGAGGGCAGGTCCCCTGCCCTGTTACACCCACAGCTTCCTACTGGAGTGGATGAAGGATCCTGTTACACTGAGTTAGCGGGCGCTCGGTGATGGTTTCTGGAGTACCCAGCTCTGCCATGTGAGTGGGGGAGAGGAGGGCAGACAGTAGAGGGAGGGAAAGGCCTGTTCTTCCAGGGGCTAATACCATCAGCTGTCATTTTCCGACAGTGCTGGGTGGGGCTGGAGTGCTCCCACGGAGGTCTGAGGGCAGGTGCTGGGGACTCACATCAGGGTTGCGGCTTGGGCTCCTGAGGGAGAACTGGCTCCTACCTGATTGACACTGTAGGCTTCAAAGTCTCTTTGTTTGGGGATGGGGGGCAAGAGGTTCCATCTGGTTAAAAAACATCACTAGAAAGATCATTAAACTCGATAAGTTCTAGAGTTCTGCACATACTCCCCAGAGGAGACAGAACAGGCAGGGCAGCTAGACCTACTGGGCGCAGGCGGGGCTCTCGGCGCGTCCGCGGATGTGCTCGCCCTCCCATGAACAGCTCCAAGAAGCCCTGCTCCCACCCTGTTCTCCACTGAGCGGCACATCTTCAGAGAGTGTTGGAGCCCCGGCTCACAGCAGGGAGCTGGCTCCCAGGGCTTTACTCCTGGTACACTGTGGCGAGCTGGCCTACACTCCCACCAAGTGCTTGGTGTTCTCTCACTTGGGAGGACAGGAGAGAACGTTCCTGCTCTCTGGGTTTATGCTGACATGCAATTCTGGTAAACAGTCACTTTAGGAAATACCAGGTGGTAAGACAGAGCACTGACCAACGGATCAGACTACATTCATACTTGTTGTTAAGCCTCATTTATCCTCTTCCCCTTAAAAAAATCTAGCAAAAGAATTTAAAAGGAGCTAATATAATATCCACATTTTAAGAAGAAAAAATCAAAAAATTCATAATTCACTTTAACTCATCTATGATTTTGTTTGGTATTGTGCTAAGAGTTTTTTGGAAGGTAGAGGGGTGGGTAACTGCAATTTTTCCTATTTTACAAATGACAAGTGATCTATGTTCTGTCACGATCATCACCTAAGACTATTTATTTTCATGTGTAGATGAGCTGGATGGAAAGACATGGTGCCAACTAGTGAAGGGTGTTCTGGGTGAGAGCCCAGTCTAGAGCCAAGACAATGTGGATGTATACATGAGAAAAAAACTGTAAAGAGGCAATTAATTCATGATACTACCACACGCCACGCTGCTCCATTAACTTCCATCTGGATTGGAACAACAGGCTTCAAGGTGGTTACACCACTTCATCTCTTGCCTCCCTACAGTCCACTCTCCACTCGCAGACAGAATGATCTTGACAAAACACAATCAGATCATGTAACTTCACTGCTCAGGACTCCCTAGAGGCTTCCCAGATCAGCACAGACCCGATCAGTGGAGGCCACGAGATCTGGCTCCTAACGCTTTCTCTAACCTCCCACAGCAAGCCTTAGCTGGATAGACACCATCTAAAGTGGCCTTCTTTCTGTTACATCTAAAGTTTCATATAATTCCATTGAAATTCAAATGGAAAGTAACAGGAAGATCAACAGGACAAACAGAAACTCAAGTGTGATATTCTTAGAGGAGATTCTCAGGACACCTTTAGATAAGTTTAGAATTTCCATTAAAATGAGTAATCTCATGTGTCATTTTAAATTCCATCTTCTATTTTTTTCTTTAAAGAACTCTGAATTATTTTTTAAAATAGGGTGTACTTGGCTCAAAAATTACGTCTACAGAAAAATAAACTTAAAAACCCTTAAGGAATTGAATGTAACACTGAAAGACTCAACAATTTAATCTCAAACGAGTACTAGATTTAGTAAATTAGTGTTAAATTTTTATAAAAATACTTGCTTTAGCTCTACTTTTGATTTTTACAATATATAATTTCTTTAAATAAAAGTTATTTTTTTCCAAATATACCAACTAATATGAGTATATAAGTCAAAGATTTGCTTTAGGATTATCAAAATGTCAACACCAAAACTATTTAATCTAATAATATAAGTGAAATGAATATTTCAGAGCACTGTGGAATAAATGTTACTAAAAATGTGTGCATATTCAAATAAAAATAGCATTTCAGAAGCAAAGTTATATATTTAGATATTAATTTCCTCTTATATAAATAAGTGCAGGCTCTTTTACAAACATAATTTCATTTCACATGGACAGAGAAAGAGATGACAAAAAGTGTTAGGCTTAAAAACTACTAAAAAAAGTACTACCTCTGAAAGGGCACTATAATTACATTTTCAGCTCCTGGTTCCCAATTCTCTTTCATTGATAATTAATTATGATTCTGATAACTATTTTTAAGTAGCCTTAACATATCTATATGAAAACATATGTATGCAACAGAAATGGTTTCTCGAGTTTTTTAATTAAAAATATTCATATGTAGCTCAAAAAACACTTTCACAAATTAGGTACTTGGATTTCTTAGTAATCCACTTGAGAGTTACTGTTTCTGAATTTCAGATTAAACAGGGAACCTCGTTATCATGTGTGAGTTTGTCATGAACAAGAAAAAAAAGTGTGACTGATTAATGCATCTTAATTCTAATTTCTCATTATTGAATAACTTTTTTCTACATCAGAGCCATATATAAGATGTTCTATGATTACTTTCAGTTAAACATGACAGGACAAAATAGAGAACTTAAACATATGTCTATAAATGTGTAAATGTGAAGTTGCATGGGAATGCCGCTCCTGATTTCAGCTGGGACCTTGTAGCTTTGGGTGACTGCTACAATAGTCACCCCAAATATCAACGGGTGCTGGGGGGACATCCTAAAGCTCTAGTTGGCTTTGGTGATACCTCACATCATCCTGTGTAACCCCCTCCAAGCCATCCAATCAATTAAATATATAGTTTAGTAAAAAACAGTGGGCTCTGCTGTGCCAGATGCCACATCCCTCTTTCTAGCCATTCTGTTACCCCTAACTCCTTTTTGAAAATCGTAGAAATCTCACTGGTTGCATTGCAATGCTTATCAGAAGCAATAATCCCATGACAGGATGCAAATAAAAGCTTGAAAAAAAAAGAAAGTTAATTATCTGCCACCTCGATACAAAGCCTACGGGACAGCCATGCTGTGCTGAAGAGAAGGGGCAGGGCTGTACAGGCGCACACTGGCCCAAACTTCAGGGAGAGCAGGGCAGAACCTATCTGCTGCGGTCACTCGTTTCTGCACTGGTTTCCCTTGGAAGAGAGGACTGTGAGAATGAAAAATGTCTTAAGACCACCATGCCAGGCAGTGAAAACTCTGAAATACTGTTACTGATGGGTACACACACACAGCACACTTATAAGCTTTTTTGGTACAACTCTTATAAAAATGATTTTCTGAGAAGTTTAACAAATATATTTTGCTTTGAAACATGCTTAATCTAATTGCCAAATAACAACATTTGAAAGAAATGTTTATTCCCAAATAAGGGAAAATTAATATTCATATCCTATTGCATAAGCAATACTGTCATCCAAGTGATTAGGAAAGCAGGCCTAAATCCTGCAGATGTAAAATGAACTACATCTGCCTACCATATAGTAAACGTTCAGAAGTAATCCACATTTTTATTTACAGCATGCATTCTCTTCCCATTTAATCTGAAGAACACACTCCTAAAAAGCAAACAGAATTCTATTCTTCCTATTTTTCCTTCAGAGGCAATCGCATATCAGAGTCCATCTCTCTACTCATGGCATTTCTATTCATTTATTATCTTTGAAATTACTTAATTGTTTATTTAAAAATACATACAGGAAAAAGTACTAGAGATGTTTCTGAAAGGTATGCCATCTTCCTGAATATCAACCTCACCAATATATTCACAAAAGCACTTTTTAAAATCCTATTGTTAATATTTTGATATAGCAGAAAGTATTTCTTTTAAGTAGAGTTAAATTTTGAAGACAGTTAACAATGAATTAATATTAACATTGATTCTCAGTAAACCACCTCTAAAAATAGTTCCATCTTGCACCACCTAAAATATTTCAATAGGGTTTACATACCTGGGAATATTCAAAGTCAGTGATAGGGGCTATACTCTTGATATAGTCTGATCGAAATTGGTTTTCTGGATTGGCCAGTGGAACTGGAGGTATTATAGTACTCATCGCTGAAATGATTGTCTAAAATGGAATAAAGAAAAATATACATGTGGATAAATATAACACTAAGTCTCCATGTATAATAATCTATTTCCATCTACATAGTCTTTGAGAGAAGAGTACTTAACATTTTTTAGTAAATAAGCATTTAAATAAAAGTCCTTACCACAATAGCATCTTTAACATTTTTCCGAATGTCCAGGATTTTCTGCTTCTTTTCCCTGTATTAAAAGAGAATAGTTATTAATTTATTGTTAGCACTGATTTGAATGAATTGAGTAGGATTTTAAACTTCCAGCTGTGGCCCCTGGTTAAACTGGCTGTCCTAGAGGTCAACATTGACCTCTAGGACAACAGTTTTTATCTGCAAAGTTTTTATCTGGGAAAGGAAAACATCCCCCTTTCCCAATTTGTACTCTAAACAAATTTGAATGCACACATTACAATCTATAGCTTTAAACAACCACAAAAGGTACATAAAACATGGCGAGCTTGTCATGAATATTGCATATAAAATCTATACAGCTATACTTGTAAATATATTTGACTCTGTCCATGTGTTGATAGATATGAATTAAAATAGATGCAGATAAATAATATAGAGAAAAGTAAATATTGACGTATTGGTTGTGTTCAGAGGAATACAAATAATACAGATCAATATCTCAAGAATGCCCAATAGATCATATTTTGTTAAGCAAGTTACTTCATTTTTTGATCTAGACACTGTCAGAAAAAGGATTTCCTATGCATTGGGTTGGCCAAAAAGTCCATATGGTTTTTTTTCCATAAAATAAAAGACACATTTTTTCATTTTCACGATGAACTTCATTGATTTGGATATTTTGAGTAGGTCAGCTATCTCCCACGTGGTATAACTGTTGGTTGTTTTTGTATCAGTTTGATCACTATCAACTTCAACTGGTCTACCCAACTGTGGAGCATTGTCCAGCGAGAAATCACCAGCACGAAACCTCACAAATCATTTTTGATACCCTCGATCAGTCACAGCACCTTCTCCATACGTTGCACAAATCCCCCCTCTTTTTTTTTGCCTTTCAGTTGTGTTTTTACCTTTCTTGAAATAATAAAGCATAATGTACTGAAAATGTTGCTTATTTTCTTCCATCTTCAATATTAAAATGGCTACACGAAAATTCACCAATTTGATTATGTTTTTTTAAATGCATGCTGACATGATAGCTGTCACAATACAATCTAAAAAACTGTTTCGAATTAAGTTAAAGACAATTAAGAGCTACTAGAGCCATCTTATGGAAAATACCAAACGAAATTTTTGGTCAACCCAATATACAAAATTCAAAAATACACTCCTATATTTTTCTCCCTTTAAGGTGTATTCAGTGATAAATTAACTATATAGAGAAAGCACTTTTGGGAAGGTTGGGAAAGAAGTTACAAAGTTAGCACGCAGTTTAGAACCAAAACCGAAATTGACCATTCCTTACTCGGGATTAAATCCATTGACGTGCAGGATCCTCATTTGTTTGACGATAGTGCTTTTCCCGGACTCACCAGCCCCTGCAAACAAGAAAGAAAAAAAAAAGCTGTGATCTGCGGCCCGATACCATTGCCGTCTTTCACGCCAACAACCCACATTAAGCAATTATGCTACCCCAACGCAGGCATTCTCAAGTACACGCCAGCTCTCGGCTGGAGGAGGTGGCCGGCGTCGCTGGCTGTGCGCTCCGCTCTGGCCAGGAGCTGCTGCCGGGTGCCCTCCCTCCTTACCCAGTAGCAGCAGGCGGTGAGTCGCTTTGTAAGCCAGGCGCTCCTTCTGCAACTGCTTCTCGATCTTTTTGTTGGCCTCCCGTCTTTCTTTTTCATCGACGCCCTGGTCTTCTGTTGTCTTGCTGTTGCCCAAACAGCCCATGCCTGTCTGCTTGGTTGGACGTCAGGCACAGTTAGGAATTTGCACAAAAAGCAATAGAGTTGTAGATAATGTGTAGATCCTGCGACGGCTTCTTGCTGCTGAAAGAGATGGTCTGGTCTCTCGGTATTTTCCGATCAGAACAGGCGTTCTTCTCCCTCCCCCTGCCCACCGCAAACGCCTAACTAAAAAGGATGCAGGGAAGACGCACGTAGTCAAATGCTTTTTAAAGATATCTGTTCAGAATTATCTGCTCGATAAATGACATACAATGAATGGAGAAAGGGGCAGAGAGCGCCAGGCTCTGCTAGAGCCAGCCGGGTGGCGCTGCGCCCTCCACACGCCCAGCGTTACCCCGCTGAGTACAGCCTGGCTCAGCCCCGCCCCTGGCTGCACAGCGGCAAAGCGCTCAGAGGGGACCCGGAGGGGGCGGTTGCTCTGCCCAGTGCCGGACCCTGAGGGGTGGTGGCCCAGAGCGGCGGGAGGAACGGAGTGCGCTGCTGAGTTCCCACAGGGCGACTATGGGCACCTACCGGCAAGCCTGCCGCGCCCCTCTCTGCCTCCGGCGCGAGGCCAGCGCTCCCTCGGGGTCTGAATTCCGCTGGGGCTTCCGCGCTGCAGGGAACGGGGAACTGGCGGGCTGGAGATGGGGAGACCGGCCGTGCGCTGGTTCCGGAGTGATGGAGTGGAGCTAGCACTAGCGGTGCTGGAGGGGTCGGGTGCTGAACTTTAGGTCCCGGCCCATGAGAGACTCACCCACGTGGGGTCCCGACCACTGCCCGCGTGGCGGCTCTCACACCCCAAGCCCAGGAGAGTGGGTCTGGGCCAGCGCTTCCTGCCGATCCTTGCGACGCCTCCCTGCTCGCAGGCTGGGGAGGCCTCGCGCAGGATCATACATATTCTATCAGGGAGGAGGCTCTGTAAGAAGCTCACCAGTCACACCGCCTTTGTTCCCTTCATTTTCTAGACTATTCCAGCACACCCACGCCGCCGCCTCTCTTAGCCTCTTGTCTTTACCTCCAGCCCCCGTTCTCCTTTGCAGTTCTCTGAACAGCTGTGCTCCTTTTCTCGAGGACACTCTGGCCTCGAACCTGGCATTGTGGCCAGGAGACAGGCATGTGTCCTCAGGTATTGCGACTGAGTGGGAGATATGTCCCTCCATTGCTACTACAGCCAGCACAGACGGCAGCCAGCCTCTTTGCATTTGCGTTGTTGTACTTGAGGAAAAGAGGGCAAAAGAGGTGACTGGGCAGCCGTCCTGGGCCAGCACTGTACTGTGGAGATCACTTCCCTGTGAGTTGTTGTCACAAGCTGATGCTCTCTAGACTTTGGGGGCCCGCAGCTCTGCGCAAGGATTCTTTTACACGCTTTTGCTAAGTTGTCTTCAAGTGTCCCACTTGTCTCCGAACCCACAACATTTCTCTCACTTTCTACATGGGTTGGCCTTTTCCTGCACAGAGAGCAAACTAGTGGGGGCTCCCACTGTGCTGCCCCTGAGCCCAGGGTCATGGCAGTCTTCGCCCTGTCAATGAGCACCCTCTCCTCTGAGCTCTCCTCTTTCTTCAGTCTCTTTTCTATTGGCTTGTTTCCTTGAAGTGTACAAATACATTCAATTCTCTCCTGTTTAAAACCAACAGGCTTCAATGGCAAGTCCCTGGGTAGCTCCACCAACGTTCCTCCTGCCCACCACAGCCAAGAGTCAAAAAGGGAATGGAACTCTACTTGCCCTTCCTTACCTCCTGTTCACACCTCAGCCTCTGCCAGCCCACTTCCCCACACTGAAAATATTCTCACCAGGGTCATCAGTGTCTCCTGGTGGCTAAACTTTGGTCTTTGCCTTCTTTGACTTCTCTGTGGAGCTGGCTCTGGCCCTCCTTGAGATGCTCTTGTCCTTTGGCTTCCGCCAGATGATCTTTTTGATTTCCGGCCTGCCCTCTGGCTGGTAGATCTCCACTCCTCCCCTGGGCAGAGGTGCCTTAGGCGCACTCCTGGTGGGGCTGACTGTATCCTGCACACTCTGCACACACAGCTCTGGCTACCTTCATATCAGATCACTCTCCAGCCCAGCTCACTCTGCAGCCCACTGCTGCCTCCTAGGGGTCTGAACTCTCCCAACTCTGCCAAAGCCAGAGCTAATCCCCAGTGCCTACCCCACGTCTCCAGCCTGTTCCTCTCTGGGAATAAGGGCCCGATTGTCCAACCAGAACATGGAAGTCATTCCCGATGACTCCTGTTTGCCAACCCAAACAGGATCTTGTTAATCTGTGTCCTGAATATCTGTCCTGTCCTTTCCACCCCGTCTACCACTGCATCTGCCATGGTCTTACACCACTAATCTAACTTGGGTTTTGGCAGTGGCCTCTTGCTCACTTACTCCGGTGAACCCTGCACAATATTGCCCCAGCGACAATACAGATCTGACCATGTCACTCACCGCCACTTACAATCCCGTGGCCATGGCCCTTCGAGATTGGGTCAGTGTAAACTCTGGGGCGTCAGCTCTCACTTCTCTCCCCTCACAGAGTTCCCCCATCTGTTCTCCTGACTACTTGCACTTCCCGAACACCTTAGTTCATTCCTTGGCTACAAGTGCTGCTGCTGCTCCTCTCTCTGGAAAACCTTGGCCCCTTCTTCAGTTGGCCAACTCCTAGTTATTCTTCTAACCTCACCAATGCCTCCACAATCAGGGTGAGGCGCCCCTTCTCCAGGTTCCGTTATGTCACTGGCACCCTGCATTAGAATCATTTTGTCTGCTGCTCCTTCAAAACTCCACTAGACTGCAGACTCCATGAGGGCCATGCCAAGCCTGTCCTTTGCACCTGCTATCGCTGTGCCTGGTTCAGTGCGTGACCAGGGGCAGGTGCCCATGAATCTTTGCTGAATAGGTGAATGAACTCATGAATGCCAAAGATAATTCCTGCTTGCAACGTGGGTTCTCAGTAAAAGAATTTCATGGCCAAATTTTAAATTTATAAAATACTTGTGCAGTTTAGTATTGAAAACAAGAACAGTCTTTAAAAAAAAGCATTAAATCACTCTTTTTGACACAGGCAGAAGCATACAGTGCTGCACATTCTGAGATAGGTCAAAGGCTCTAGCTTTGTGAAAGGAGACTATTTAGCACTATTGTCAGGCCTCACACCTGTGTTAACACAACTATTCACACATGGCAATGCCTCTTGGCCTGAAGTTTCGCTAACAGGGCAGTCAGAAGGTGAGAAAAGGTATATAAAAATAACACAGTGTAGTGGAATGTTTATAAGGATTTGTCAGTTTTTTTAATGCCAAGATTTCTATAAATTGTGAGAAGGGGACAAAACAAATCCCATTAAAACTTATAAAGGGAAACTTTAATTAGAACCCAGAAGTCACATTTTTAAGGCAGCCTGATATTTACCCTAAAAATATAGCAAAATGTTTCCACTTGTTAAGATTTAGGAATTAAGGTTAAAGATAACTTTTTATATGTTCAATTTTATATGGTTAGATGAACAGATTTAATAGAACAGATCTGCACTATACGACCTGCAGTGTGTTCCACAATCCAGTGCTAAACACTCTGAAATATAAAAGCAATGTCCTTATACAGTAATGGCAGTGTTTCTTAAAAGAAATGTAAAGTCAGTCTTTACCTAGTCCTACATTTATCAGGTAGGGGCACAACACACCTTTAAAAAAACAAAACAAAACAAAAAAACCCTCAGTCACCTGGCCTTTTCCTCATCTGATCTGGGAAACTGATCCTAATTCATGTTTCCAGCCGTGGGATCAGAATTCAAAATCCTCGCTGGCTCACCTGGAGAAGGGAGAGCACAGAGCTCAGCCAGGAATTGCTGGCAATGCAAGCCTCTGTTGCCAGGCAACGGCAGCAGCGCCCTCACCTTGCAGCACACACCCACCTGCAGAGATAAAGCGCTGCCCTGCCACAGTCCGGTGCCCACAGAGAAGTGGAGGTGGCTGTTTCAGGGAAAGGCTGGGGCTGAGAAGTAGGTGAGGGAAGGCCCTGGTCATATCGGGGAGAACGGGGAAGGCACAAAATTTGGGGCAAAAGGTCAAAGATAAAAGATAGTGGTGTTTTCCTCACTCTTGTTGATGTTTAAGACAGACAGGGTGTCTCAGAAGTCTAGTGCATCTGAAAGTTTAATTGCTTATCTTTCTTTTATATTATTTAGTTTTGTGAGTTTTGAATACTGTAATGATTCTGAAATTTGTTTTTATTTCAGTCCCTGTGATTGAAGTTGGCAAATGTCGAAAAAATTGCACCTGTCCTCTGGTTAGTTGAAATCAAGTCCATGATGGCAATAAGAACAAAATTTGTTTCTTTTCACAAAAGTTTAATAACCAGATGAAAATATTCAAAGAAACCGTTTCAATTCGTGACAGGCCTAGATGTAGCGGATGCTGGGCTAGTTTTAAAAATGACTAGAGTGCTATATAGAACAAAGTAGTAGATAGTTGAACTTAATTTAAAAAAGTCATTACTTAAAAAATTTAATAACTGGTCATTTTATATTTTAGAGGTTAATAAAGGTTCAAACTGTACAAAGACTTTTGGAACAGGTATATAACAATTTTTAAAAGAAGAGGAAACAAGAGTTTAGGAAAGGCAAAGAGTCACTAAGTCAGGGCAATGACACTGCTCCGGGAAGCCGAAGCCTGCGGCCAGCTCTGCAAACCCACCTGCTGGGGCCAGCACAGCGGCGGCTGAGAGACTGTTGTGCACACAGCCTTCGCTCCAGGCTGTGCCATTTTAGACAACTTGCTGTTGTTTTATCGCTTTTCTTTCTCAGTATCTGGGTGGAAATAACCTGTGTAGATCATTTTCCATTCTTCAGTGGGGCTCACTCCATGACCTAATCACAATATACTTTAAAAGCATTGTGGTTGACTTTTTACATTTTTTAAATAGAAAAGCAGGGAGACATTTCCTTTTTGTACACGATACTCTGCAATGCAATATTTTGCGCTTTATTGAAATAGTCGTCTCCTTTTTTTCCCCTTCTTACTCCTACAGCCAAAGTGATATTAAGTAGCTTTTGGAAATATCATCCAAAAGGGTAATAATGCAGCCTTGTTCAACTGACAGCTTTAAAAACCAAAATAGCAGAGAATCGGAAGGGAAGGCATGCTGTCTCTGAGTCCACCCCATGCCCCAAACCCAGGGCTGAAATATCCTCATTGGCAGACACAACTCAGTGTCACAGGCAAGAGTTTATTACAGCATGAAAACATGAGGTGGAGGCTACTGATGTAAAGCAAAACAACAAAAACCCTGTAAAACAATGGGAATCTGCAAAAAGAATGAAGCTATCAATGTCTGTAGCTCAAAACAATCTGTGAAAGCCGCCAAACGGGGTCAGGTTATGAGACAGAGACGGCCAGGAGGGCAGTCTGTGGACTGTTAATGTACTGCAAGGGGAACCACACATCGGAATTGCATTTAAAGCACATTTTACAAACCAGAAATCAAACAATGGGCTCGAGGACAAGAGTGCGGGAGACAGTTAGACAAATAAGAGCAGAGCCAAGACAATAGGCCAGGTACAGAAGGTCACCAGGGCAGAAAGCCCCGGGTGCCTAGCCATGGGCAAAACTGGGAAAACAAGGACCTTGCCTCCAAGGCCTCCAGAGTAACCCTTCTTTCCTTCCCTAGCACATCACTGGTCATAGAGTTTAGAGCCCTTGACCTGTCACACCTTGCTCAAGTGCTTTGCACCTCCCCAGACCCTCCCTCTCCTGGCCTGTTACTAGTCATACAGGTTAGACCTCCTCAGCGGGGAACGAACAAGGGGTCTGAAACAGTATGCCCCAGGGCAATGAGGTTCTGACCCACATCAAATGCATCTAGGCCTCAGTTGTGTTTCAGCTCCAGGCCCAGAAACGCAGCAAAACTAGATAAGCCACATCAACACTGACCTCGGGACCAGCTGCACTGACTAATGACCCCCTACTCTGGTGCTGACCAATCAGTGGAGACCACGACCCTGAAAGGACACACCTGGAAAGCTGATCCATATTCTATTGAGATCCTCCCCTGGAACCACCTCTAAAATCTCCACCCTTAAAAGCCTTTGCCTTTCCCCTTTTTCTCTCCCTCTTCATCCCCCCCAGGCCCCTTACCTTTAACCTTTTCCTCTCCTGAGCCCAATTCTTCTGTCTCTGTGATTTTCTAACTAAACTTTCTCTTATTGTTTGATTTTTGGCTCTGAATCCTTTCTTAGCCAGTACTCAAGTACCAGGGTTGCTGAACCTAGGTCCCATCTAACTCCACTGATTTAACACCTGGTGCCAGTCTCCCAGCCACCAATAACAGGAGGAGTGAAAATTAGCATTTGAACAGTGAAGATAGCATCTCTGTCTGTTTAATTCTGTTCTTTAACCTCACATAGCCTAATAAAATATTGGACTATGTTAGCGACTCAAACACACATTGTTTAAATGTTACGTTTCAATACTGTTGTGAAATTTTAAAAACAGTCTAACCAATTTTAAAGACTTTTTTTTTGTTTTTTTTTACTAATTAACAAACATCAGATAATGCAAAATGTAAAAACTGTGAACAAATCCACCATACACGAATACAGCTTAAATCTTAAGGAAGCCCTGGCCAAGTGGTTCAGTTGGTTGGAGTATTGTCCCATGCACAAAAAGGTTGATTCTAGTCAGGGTCCATACCTAGGTCGCAGGTTTGATCCCGGGTTGGGGCATGTACGGGAGGCAACCAATTGATGTTTCTATCTTTCCCCCTTCCTCTCTCTCTAAAATCAATAAACATATGCTCAGGTGAGGATAAATTTTTTTTAAATCTTAAGGAAATTTTATGTTAAAAGAAAGTTTCAGCACTTAGTCCTAGATACCATGAGTTTTCGAGTCCTCAAATAACTACATTCACCAACATTTTCTTATGAAGTGAATCAGATTCCATAAAGTTCCCTAATTTGGAGCAAAAGTAAAGGCAAAGAGCATGGTAGGCATTTTAAATGCTTAGCAATGTTCTCTTGGTATTGCTGAGGTGCCCTTGTGGGATGTCAGAGTTACCAGAAATGTGGTGACAGGAATTCTAATATTAACATACTGACTTATGTTGGACTTCAGCAATATCTGCCTGCCTCACAATTATTTTCATATTTTAATCAAATCATGTAGCAATATACTGAAAGGAAAGATAGGTAGGAGAATATAATTTTGTACCCACACAATGTAGATTCGTATCATTGAACATGTTTGTTTCTACCCACGGGTTGATACTACAAAGCAGATAAGAAAACTCTTAAGACCATTTTTTTACATTCTTGAGCAGCTGGGGAAGTTAAGAATAGCACACTCTATTCATTCAAAGGACAATGTGTGACATATATGAACCAAGGGCTTAAAGGTGTGGTGGAGTCTCTACAGGGGATGTGAAGGTTCATGGAAGTGGGAAAAGCTTCATCCAGGAGGAGGGACTGGAGGCATGTCTCAAAGAGTGGTGGGGTTGGATCACATCATAAAGAGAAAGAACATAGTTCAGGTGAGAAAGACTGCAAGGTAAAAGCAATGGAAAGGAATTGGTATTGCACAGGAGGGAGATGGGCCAATGATGAAAACTGTCTCAGAGGTAGGGTGAACCAGATGTGTTCTTGGAAATAAATATTCTTGGTATAGCAATTGTTCTTAAGTATTGGGTTGGCCAACAAGTTCATTTTTTTTCCTCTGTAAGATGGTTCTAGTAGCTCTTAATTGTCTTTAACTTCATTTGAAACGATTTTGTTAGATTGTATTGTGATAGCTGTCATATCAGCATGCATTTTAAAAAAAACATAAGATTGGTGAATTTTTGTGTAGCAATTTTAATGTTGAAGATGGAAGAAAATAAGGAACACTTTCAGCATATTATGCTTTACTATTTCAAGAAAGGTAAAAACACAACTGGAAAACAAAAAAAGATGTGTGCACATATGGAAAAGGTGCTGTGACTGATCGAACTTGTCAAAAGAGGTTTGCGAAGTTTTGTGCTGGAGATTGCTTGCTGGAGATTCTGCAGATTGGGTAGGCCAGTTGAAGTTATAGAGATCAAATTAAGACATGAAAACAATCAACATTATACCATGTGGGAGATAGCTGACATACTAAAAAATATGCAAATCAAGCATGGAAAGTCATTTGCCCCAGTTTGGTTAGGTTAATCACTTTGATGTTTGGGTTCCATATAAGTTAAGCGAAAAAAAAAAAAACCTTCTTGACCGTATTTCCACATGAGGTTCTCTACTTAATTGTAATGAAAATGTTTGTTTTTAAAACAAATTGTGACAGGCAATGAAAAGTGGATACTTTACAATAATGTGGAATGGAAGAGATCTCAGGGCAAGCTCAATGAACCACCACCAACCACACTAAGGGCCAGTCTTCATCCAAAGAAGGTGATGTTGTGTATATGTTGAATTGGAAGGGAGTCCTCCATTATTAGCTCCTTGCAGAAAACCAAATGTTTAATTCCAATAAGTACTACTTTGAAAACAGCACTTGATGAAAAGTGTCCAGAATTAGTCAACAGAAAATGCTTAATCTTGCATCAGGATAACACAAGACTGCATGTTTCTCTGATGACCAGGCAAAACCTGTTACATCTTGGCCAGAAAGTTATGATACATCCACCACATTCACCAGACATTGCATCTTCAGATTTCCATTTATTTCGGTCTTTACAAAATTCTCTTAATGGAAAAATTTCAATTCTCTGGAAGACTGCAAAAGGTACCTAGAACAGTTGTTTGCTCAAAAAGATAAGTTTTGGGAAGATGGAATTATGAAGTTGCCTGAAAGGTGGCAGAAGGTAATGGAACAAAATGGTGAATATGTTGTTCAATAAAGTTATTGGTGAAAATGAAAAATATGTCTTTTATTTTTACTAAAAATCGAAAGAACCTTTTGGCTTTCACATGAAATGTTCAATTTAGTGCTTAACAGCATGGGTTGTAGAGCAAGAAATGTATGGGCTCACACCCCTCTTCTACTATGTTATTCTCAGTTTTTTCCTCTGTAACTGGGTGAGGATAGTGGCATTCTCACAGTAATGTGGTGAGAATTATTATGAATCCATTCATCTGTCACAGTGCCTGGTGAGTGGTGAGCTCTCAAAAGATGTAGTAATTATTATTCTCATTCAACACTAATTTAATAAATACATATCCATTTTATCCCTTTACGTTATCCCTCCTTGAGGAGTGTCTGATTTTTTTCTATTAGGCAGACACATGAACAATGAACTATATAGTACAGGCAACAAAGATTTGTTCAATATCTACCTACACTCCACTGAGCAAAGTGCTAGCTGCTAGCTGGGAACGTAAAGGCAATGACACATGTTAGAAAAATGACAAAAAATGCACAAGTAATAGATGAAGTGGTAAACCAAATGTGGTCTTTACATGAAGTGGGATATTATTCTGCTTTAAAAAGGAAGGAAATTCTTTTTTTTCATTTTTATTTTAAAAAAATTTAATAGCTTTTTAAAATTGTTGTTGAATTACTGTTGTCTCAATTTTTGCCCTGTTGTTCTCCCCCACCCAACTACCTCCCACTCCTACAGTCGATCCCCATGCTGTTGTTCATGTCCATGGGTCCTCTTTACATGTTACTTGACTAGACTCTTCCCCCATTCCTCTGGTCACTGTCAGTTTGTCCCTTATTTCCATTGTGTAAATGTATCACAGTTTTTTGACCCACTCACTTACTGATGGGCACTTAGGCTGTTTCTAGCACTTGGATATTGTAAATAAAGCTGCTATGAAAATTGGGGTGCATAGGTTATTTTGAATTGGTGATTCAGGATTCTTAGGGTATGATCCCAGCAGTGGGATCACTGGGTCATAATGCCATTTCATTTTTAGATTTTTTGAGGAAATTCCATACTGTTTTTTAAGGTGACTACACCAGTCTGCATTCCCACTAACAGTGTGCTAGGGTTCCCTTTTCTCCACATCCTCACCAGCACTTGTTTGTTGACTTGTTAATGATGGCTATTCTGACCAATGTGAAGTGGTATCTCATTGTGGTTTTAATTTGCATATCTCTGATGGCTAGTGATGTTGAGATTTCCTTCCTATGTCTATGGGCCATCTGTGTGTTCTCTTTGGAGAAATGTCTGTTCAGGTCCTTTGCCCATTTTTAATTGGATTGTTTGTCTTCCTGGTGTTGAGTTGTATGAGTTCTTTATATATTTTGGAGATCAAACTCTTGTCTGAGGTATCATCAGCAAATATGTTTTTCCATATAGTTGGTTCCTTTTCCATTTTGATGATGTTTCTTTAGCTGTGCAGAAGCTTTTTAATTTGATGTAGTTTCATTTGTTTATTCTTTCCTTTATATGCCTTTCTCTAGGGGACATATTGGTAAAAATATTGCTGTGTGGAATATCTGAGATTTTCCTGCCTATGTTCTCCCCTAGGACTTTTATGGTGTCATGACTTATATTTAAGTCTTTTATCCATCTTGAGTTTATTTTTGTGTGTGGTGTAAGTTGGTAGTCAAATTTCATTTTTTTTGCGTGTAACTGTCCGATCACCCAACACCATTTGTTGAAGAGGCTATTTTTACTCCATTTTATGCTTCTGCCACCTTTGTTGAATATTAACTGACCTTACTGACATGGACTTATTTCTAGGCTCTCTGTTCTGTTCCATTGGTCTATGTGTCTGTTCTTATGCCAGTACCAGGCTGTTTTGATTACAGTGGCCTTGTAATATAGTTTGATATCAGGTATTGTGATTTCTTCTATTCTTTTTTTCTCAAAATTGTTGAGGCTATTCAGGGTTGTTTATGGTTCTATATAAGTTTTTGAAATATTTGTTCTATATCTGTGAAATATGTCATTGGTATTTTTGATAGGGATTGCATTGAATCTATAGATTGCTTTGGGTAGTATGGACATTTTAATGATGTTAATTCTTCCAATCCCTGAACATGATATATATATGCTTCCATTTACTTGTGTCTTCCTTAATTCCTTTCTGCAGTGTTCTGTAGTTTTCTGAGTACAGGTCTTTTACTTCCTTGGTTGTTTATTCCTAAGTATTTTATTTTTCTTATTGCGACCATAAATGGGTTTTTCCCCTAATTTCTGTTTCTGATATTTCATTGTTAGTGTACTAAAATGCCTTTGATTTCTGAATGTTGACTTTGAATCCCACCATTATGACAGATTCATTTATTAGGTCGAGTAGTTTTTTGGTGGAGTCTATAGGGTTTTCTTTGTACACTATCAAGTCATTGGCAAACTGACAGCTTTACTTCCTCCTTTCCAGTTTGGATGCCTTTTCTTCCTTTTCCTTGTCTGACAGCTGTGGCTAGAACTTCCAATACTATGTTGAAACAAGTGGTGAAAGTGGAAATCCTTGTTTTGTGTCTGATCTTAGAGGGAAAGTTTTTTGTATTTGTCAATTGAGTATGATGTTGGCTGTAGGTTTCTCTTATATGGCCTTTATTATGTTGAGGTGTGCTCCCTCTACTCCCACTTTGCTGAGTGTTTTTTATCCTAAGTGAGTGCTGTACCTTATCAAATACTTTTTCAGCATGTATTGATATGATCATGTGGATTTTGTCTTTCACATTGTTTGTGATATATTACCTTTATTGATTTGTATACATTGTACCATCCTTGAATCTCTGGGATGAATCCCACTTGATCATGGTGTATGATCTTTTTAATGTAGTGCTGGGTGTGGTTTGCCAATATTTTGTTGAGGATTTTAGCATCTATGCTCATCAGTGATATTGGCCTGTGTTCTCCTTTCTGTGCTGTGTCTTTATCTGGTTTTGGAATCAGGATAATACTGGCCTCATAAAAAGAGGGAGTCTTCTCTCCTCTTGGTTTTTTTTGAATAGTTTGAGAAGAATTGGAGTTATCTCTTCCCTAAATGTTTGGTGAAATTCTGTGAAGCCGTCCAACCCTGGGCTTTTGTGTGCTGAGAGTTTTTTGATTACTGCTTTAATTTCACTAATTGTTATTGGTCTATTCAGGCTTTCTGCTTCTACTTGACTTAGTTTGGGAGGATTGCATGTTTCTAGAAATTTGTCCATTTGCCCAGGTTTTCAAATTTCTTGGCATATAGTTGTTTGTAGTAATTTCTTATGATCCTTTGTATTTCTGTGGTATCAGTCTTATCTCCTTTTTTCATTTCTGATTTTATTTATTTGGGTCCTCTCTCTTTTTCTCTTGATGGGTGTGGTTAAAGGCTTGTCAATTTTATTTATGCTCTCAAAGAACTAGCTCCTGGATTTATTGATCCTTTGAATTGTTTTAGTCTCCAAGTCATTTAATTCTGCTCTGATCTTGATTATTTCTTTCCTTCTACTTGCTCTGGGCTTTGCTTGTTGCTGTTCCTCTAGTTTTTGTAGATGTAGGGTTAGGTCATTTATTTGAAGTGTTTCTATATTTTTAGGTAGGTCTCTATTGTCCTGAACTTCCCTCTCAGGACTGACTTTGCTGTGTTCTGCAGGTTTTGGGCTGTTGTTCATTTTCATTTGTTTCCAGAAACTTTTTGGTTCCTTCTTCGATCTCATTGTCATCTCATTCATTGTTTAGTAGCATGTTATTCAGTCTTCATGAATTTAAATGTCTTTGATTTTTGTCCTTGATGTTGGTTTCTAGTTTCAAGCCATTTTGATCCAAGAAAATGCTTGATATGATTTCAATTTTCTTGAATTTTTTGAGGATTGTTGTGTGTCCTACCATGTGGACTATCTTTGAAAATGTTCCATGTGCATTTGCAAAGAATTTATATTTGCTTCTTTGGGGTGAAAGGTTCTGCATATATCAATTAAGACCATTTGATCTAGAGTGTTGTTCTAGAATGCCACAATATCCCTGTTGATCGTTTGTTTGGAAGGCCTACCCAGTGTTGACAGTGGGGTGTTAAAAATCCCCTAATATAAGTGTGTTGCTGTCTATATCTTTCTTTAAGTCCTCCAAGTTTTTCTTTATGTATGTGGGTGCTCTTATGTTGGTGCCTATATGTTTACAATGGTTATATCTTCTTGATGGATTCTTCCCTTAAGTGTTATGAAGTGTCCTTCTCTGTCTCTTTTTATGACCTTTGTTTTGAAATCTATTTTGTCTGTTTTTTTTTTTCATGTCCATTTGCTTGGAATATTTTTCCTCATGCCTTCACTTTCAGTCTTTGTAGATCTTTTGTTCTGAGGTGGGTCTTTGGTAGACAGCATATATGTGGGTCATGTTTTCTTATCCATACAGATCCTATCCTATGTCTTTTGGTTGGAGCATTTAATTCATTTACATTTAAGGTTATTTTTGATAGGTGCTTATTCATTTTCATTTTTCTGTACCTGTCTCTCTCTCCCTCTCTCTTTTTTCTTCTCCTTTTTATAGCATTTCCTTTAGCATCTCTTGTCATTATGGTTTGGTGGAGATGCACTCTTTTAGCCTTCTTTGTCTGGGAAGCTCTTTATTTCACCATACATTTTAAATGACAGCCTTGCTGGATAGAAAGTATTCTTGATTGTAGGTCCTTGCTTTTCATTACCTGGAATATTTTGTGCCAATTCCTTCTGGCTTTTAGTGTTTCTATTGAGAAATCAGCTGATAGCCTTATTGGAGCTCTCTTGTATGTTACTTGTAGCTTCCCTGTTGTTGCCTTTAAGATTCTCCTTGTCTTTAACATTTGGTATTTTAATTATGATGTGTTTTGGAGTAGGTCTCTTTGGGTTCATCCTGATTGGGGCTGTCTGTGCTTCCTGAACTTGCATGACTTCCCCCCTCCCCAAGTTAGGGAAGTTTTCTGTCATTATTTTTTCAAACAGGTTTTCTATCCCTTGTTCCTTTTCTTCTCCTCCTGATATCCCTATGATATGAATGTTGTTACATTTCATGTTGTCCTGAAGATCCCTTAAACTAGCCTTGTTCTTTTTGAATTGTTTTTCATTTTGTTGCTCTGACTAGGTATTTCTTTCTTCCTTGTCTTCCAGCTTGCTGAATCTTCAGTTCCCTGTTTCATCTAGCCCAGTTTTAATTCCTTCTAGTGTATTTTTCATTTCAGATATTGTATTCTTCATTTCTTCCTGGTTTTTGTTCATAGTTTCTATGTTCTTTTTCATACTGCTGCAGTTCCCGCTAAGTTCCTTGTAGTTGTCACTGAGTTCCTTGAGCATCCTTATGGCCATTTTTTTTTTTTTTGAATTCTGTGTCTGATAGATTGCTTGCCTCAATTTTACTTAGCTTTTTTTTCCCCCCGGGGATTCCTCCATTCCTTTCTTTTAGGGGTCCTTTCTTTGTCTCCTCATTTTAGGTGACTATTTTTGTTTGTTTCTGCATCTCAGGTTGTTCTGCTTTTCCAGTCTTCGTGGAGTGGACTTCTGTGGTAGGAGTTCTGTGGGACTCAGTGGTGCTGTCTCTTTGATCTCTTGATCTGGATGCTCTAGGGTTGCACTTTATTCACTTTATGTGGGTTCTCTTGTTGTCCTTGGGCTTTGTTAACTGGTGGGCTCATTCCAGTGATTGGGAGTCACAGCTCCTACCACATCTTGTATGTTGCGAGCAGGGCAACTACACACCCTGTGTATTCAGCATTGGTCATGTGACTGCAAATCCTTTTTGAATATCTAGTAGGTGAACTGTGTGCATTCATTACATATAAACTTGTCAATTGCCAGAAGGGACTGGAAGTAGTAGTGAGTGAGCAAGCAGTGGTAGAACAGTGCTTCAGCCTCCCTCCTGAAGTGACCTCAGCCACGTCAGGTACCTCTTTGAAGTCTCAGCATCCTCAAGGAGTTTGTTGGAGCTTCCTGAGTAAAATCTGACAAATCTGTGAAAACTCTCCAGAAGGATCCTGAGAGGAGTAGCAACTTATAAGCTGGAATGGAAACAGTGAAATGGGATCAATCAAGACTTTCGGTTTGGCCAATATATTGACAGAGATAATGACCTGTTGAAGCAAAGACTGAGCGGCACCCTGTACTCCTTAGGCTCCCACACTTTGTCTTCTTCAGTCTAGTCTAGTCCATCCATCTGCTGTTTGCTACTAGATTTTGTGATTGCATGTGGGAGTGGCCACCATGTTCCCTCACCCCTGAGGAGAACACATGGCCACCGTGCCACCGCACAAACCAAGATGAAATGCACTAAAAAGGAAGGACATTCTGACACATACTACAACATGACGAACTTTAAGACATTATGATAAATTAAATAAGCCAATCACATGAGGACAAATATTGTATGATTAACTCACATGAGGGTCCTAGAGAAGTTAAATTCATAGTGACAGAAAATAAAATGGTGGTTGCCAGGGGCTGTGGGTAGGAGGGAATGAGGAGTTAGTATTTCATGGGTAGTGAGTTTCTGTTTGGAAGAGGAACGAGTTCTGTGGATGGATAGAGGTAATAGTTGCACAGCAGAGTAAACGTACTTAATACCCCAGAACTGTACACTTAAAAATGGTTAAAATGGTAAATTGTGTTTTGCATATTTTAGCACAATACAAACAAGAAAAATTCACATGTGGAATCTTCATCATGACAATGGCAGAAGAGAGAAATCTTTCTTTCTTGTGGTTTTGGGATATGTTTTGATGCTGAGTACAGTCAAGTGACTTCTAATTCCTTGTTTAGAAACATTTACTGTAGCACTGGCTGGTGTGGCTCAGTGGATTGAGCACCACCTGTGAACCAAAAGGTTGCTGGTTGGATTCTCTGTCAGGGTACATGCCTGGGTTGTGGGCCAGGTTCCCAGCTGGGGGTGAGCAAGAGGCAACTGAGATGTCTCTCTCTCTCACATTGACGTTTCTCTCTTTCTTTCACCCTCTCTTCTCCCCTTGCTGAAAATAAATAAATAAAATCTTAAAAAAAATTTACTGCAATATAGGTTCCTACCAGCAGGTGGTGATGTAAAGCGCAAAGGACAAATGATCTAAGTATGTTTTCAAATCAGTGCTTTTTCATTCATTCATTCGTTCACCATAAAGCATTTTTTGAATATCCCCTTTTCCCTACAGAGATTACCAAAATGAATTAGACGTTCCTGATCTCAAGCAGTTTAACAGTCTAGGAGAGGGGGACAGAGAAGTAATCAAGTAAATGCAATGAAGCTCTCTGAGTTCTATAGAGACAACAGTAGGAGCACCTAGAGGTGTGTGTGTCTGTGTGTGTGTGTGTGTGTGTGTGTGTGTGTGTGTGTGGTCACTTATAGAAGTGAGGAAAAGATATCATTTCCTTTTCTAGAGAAATTTATGCTAACCTTTGTAAGCCACCCTTCATCTTAAATTTAAGACACCGAAAGGTCTTTACTTCCAGCATCTCATTGATCATCACCACAGCTACAGGGTGCACATTTTTATCCACATTTTTCAGATAAGGCTCTTGGTCTGAAGATCGCAAAGGGGCCTAAAAGGGGTAGGGTGTGTCTGATCGCAAAGCCCATGCCCTTTCCAGAAGAAACTCTAAGGCTCTTACAAATTAAAAGAAATCACACTATTCTCTCTTCCACTAATTTCAAAAGGAAAAAAAAAACATGCCCCCCTCTTTTCTAACTCGGTTAGGCAGATTAATCTGCATATGATGACTGATGAATTAGTTAACTCTTTACACAGTTGCCTTAGCAACGGGTTTCTTTTAGAATTTGGCTTAGTTACAGAATTTAAAGCAACAGTATTCTTTATAATAAGTGGAATGTCAAGTTGTATATGAAATTAAATGGAAACTAAAATTGTTTTATCACAAGTGAGAGCTATGTACCTTTCTTAAAGTTGGAATGGCTCTTCTTAAAACTTGCAAAGAGGCAGACAAAGAACAAGGGACATAGAGCCTAATATTTGTTTACATTTGCCATTACATGGTTTGTTTATATTTGTCATTAGGTAGGAACCATCTGATGGGTTTAAGCTATAGATAAATTAAAGATTGATGTTTAATAGGGAATCTCTGATTGTAGACAAATCCCAAACCATCTTAGATGTATTAGAGCCAGGATTTTCAGAGAGGAAGAAGGGACATGCAAATACAGAAGGTAAGAAAAACCCTGTAGGGATGGACGGGTATAAACCCATGATTTCTAAAATATGTAAGTACATGGTCATAATTATGTGCACACATATGTATGTACATTTGTATGCATGTGTATCTATATGTGTAAATAAATGCATATATTTCTTAGTACTGTCTGCTTAAAAGGTCAAGAAGTTAAGACACTCCACTACCAGAGAACATACTTAGTGCCCAGATCTTAGTCCTCAGTATTATTCTGTGCTAAAGGGAACCAGTATTATTCTGTGCTTAACCCTCCCACAACTGGGACTCCCTGAGAGAAATGGTTGATTCCAGGGTGGGGGCAGGGTGGCTACAAGATAAACCTGGAACATTGTTATGCCACAAAGTAAGAAAGTGTTTTAAAAATGTTGGGGGCACATAACAAGAATGCAAGAGCCAGACTGAAGGGGCTCTCATTTAGCCAAATCTGGGATGATTTGAGCACCAAAACATTTAAGTATGGTAATGAATCGTACACCACTGAAAAATATAGGAATATCATATGCCCATGCCAGTAACAAATAGGTAAAAAATAAATGGGGGAGAAGGGAGGGCACCTGCCACCTAGCAACAAGTGCATGTGAGAAGGAATCCTGCAAAGAGAGAATGAGCATTTGTAACCTTGCATGGTGAAGTTTGGGTCAGGCAAGGTTCAGCAATGGGAGGCTAAATCTAGGGGAATATTTTCATGGGGAACAGACTAGCTGCATGGTCTCACCACCGACTGCTTATTAGTTGGAAAGTGAAAAATAATAACTGCAAAGTGGAGGAATTAGATAAAAACATCGCTGATCAAAATGAACACTATCAAAGGGGGAGGGGCTGGACATCATCTGCTGTCAGGTGCAGACCAAGAGAAAGACACATATCACCCATGTAGTATTTTGGCCAGGGATGTATAACTTGAACTTACATCAGGATGAAACATCAGGCAAACCTAAAATTAAAAAGAAAGAGGGGGCTGGGAACCATTCTTCAGAAAGGGCAAGGTTAGAAAAATAAACAAAGGACTGTGGAAATGTTCCAGGATAAGGGAAACTAAAGAGATTCCGCACTCTGTACTGAATCCTGTGCTGGCGGGCAAGAAATCCCTAAGAAGAACTGGGTCAACTAGTGAAATTGGAATACAGATGGTAAATTAATATATTTATTGTATCAATGTTAAACTGAAGCTGCTAACTGTGCCTGGGTTATTTATGTAACAAAATATCCCTATTCTTAAGTACGTACAGAATCCTTTCAGGGGCCATCATGCCCACAACTAACTCTCAAATGAGTAAGAAAAAAATCCTGTATCTATACCTATACCTTCTACCTGCAGGAGAATGCAAACAACAAGGCAAATATGGGAAATGTTAAGAAGAGGTGAACTTGGGTAATGGGTATCTAGGAGCTCTTTGTACTCTTCTCATTCTTGAAAGATTTCTAAGTTTGAAATTATGTCCAAATAAAAGGGTAAACAATTAAAACAGCTCTACTGAGTTTCTCTGCTCTGCACAAGGTCCAAAACAGCATTAAAAACCAAGTACCTGGGCATCTAGGATTCAGCTGCACCACGTTCAGTCTACACATCACAGTGTCGTGTTCCTGTACCTTATGGTACCTCTAGTGCAGAAACTAAGGTAATGATATGGTGGTGGTGGGCAGCTAAGAGCAGTCTGACTATCCTCCCCACGGTGATTATTAGTGCCCCTTGAGCCGTGCAGTTGCTGAAGGACTCGTACCATGCAGTTTCTGCTTAGGCCTGGAAGAAGCTGTCTCTGATTCCCTGCTGAATCAGTGGTCCAAGCGGAAAGCACTGAGGCTAGGAGGGGTGAAGACCAGGCAATGCCTATCACCTGGGCAGTGGATGGCGCCACGCTGGGCTCTGCCCGTGGGAAGCCAGACCTTCCAAATACCATCCCTTCCCTTGGGGAGACTGGAATCCAGTCCCAGGGAGAACTGCCCACAGCAGATATGACAACACATGTTACAAGCAGTCAGGCCCCAGATGCCCAGACCCAGGGGTACCTTGGCTGGAGCTATGCTTGGGCCCAAAGCTTGTCAGGCGGAAGAAAACTTGGAGGAGGCCTGGACACCATGGGCAACAGAGGGAGCACCACTAGAAAGGTGTGTGTGGGGAGCAGGCTGTGTTCAGATTGGTGAGTAGTGACTCCACAGCTAGCGGCTTGGTAGCTGGAAAGCTGGGTCTGTGGGAGGTTTAGAATATACAAATACTAAATGTAAGCCAGGCCTTTATTGTTAAGTACTGATGTGCCAGATTATTTTTCTGGACCTGCAGACTACCCCCTTCTGCGCACCCCTTGTGGCCAGGAGGCTGGCCTCTGTGGCCCTGGCTCCCATGAATACAGGGGGAACGGAAGGGTGGGGATAGAGGTCACGGTATGTCCCACAGGCCCCTCCCTGACAGAATGGCCCTGGCTTCATCCTTCATTGAAAGACACAGCTCCTGGTCAGAGGCTCTTTGCTTGGCTCCAAACTTGACTCCTGCCTCCTGCCCTGGAGGCCTAGGGCTGCGATGGCTCCCTGCTGCAGCCAGCCCTGGTGGATGGCACCATCCCTTACTGGTTTCCTTAACCCTCCCACAACTTCTTAAATAATGCCTTCATCGGCATTTTTAAGTAACACAATTTGGATGGGTGGTTTATTTCCTGCCAGGATCCTGACCCAGATAGCACCCTTCCTCTAGGGTGATGTGTCCCTGTGCTGGGCCCATGGGTTGGGAAGCAGAGCCAGCTGGATTTGTCCCCACTACAATTTGGTCGGGTGTCTTTGTGCAGCTGAAAACCTGCACAACTGTATTTGGCAGCCTGGACACACTGTCAGGTTCTGAGCAGCCTGTGATCCCACACCCACCAGGCTTTCAGAAGGACGATTAACTTGCGGACTGGAAAGATAGGGAAAGGGGTACGTGGGCAGTTAAATCTAGCACAGAGAACTGGAGACCCGGCCAGAAGATAATAGACATTAAAAAGAAGAATTAAAGAGAGAAACATTCTGAAAAACTTGGAAGAACTTGGGTTGGGGATGGGGAGAATAAAAAAATGGCTCAAAATTCATAGAATTTGATTAGAAAACAATATATATAAGACAAAGCACTTGTGGGTCATTGTTGCAAAGAAGCAAGCTATTTTCTTTTACAGAGATGACTAAAACACATACAATAAATTAATTACATAATTACCAGATAAGTATTCATCTATGTTTTTCAATTTTTAATTTTGAAATAATTTCAAATTTTCAGGAAAGTTGTAAGAATAGTATAAAAATTTTCCACATACCCTTCAACCTGATATTCTAACTGTTGAAATTTTGCTACATTTCTTTATCATATACTCTCATTATCTGTATCTATGTTGTCATATTTACACACTTTTTCTGACCCATTTGAGAGTAAGTTGCAGGTATTATGTCCTGTTCAATGTGTGTTTCCTATGAATGAAATTCTCTTATATAACCACAAATATTGCTACAGTTGTATTAACCAATCCAGTCAATACAACCAATGACAGACTGTAGAGCCATCTCCCTCATCCTTCTTCTAGGAGCCAGTCACCACCACACAGCATTGAGTTGTCACGTCTCTTTTTAATACAACTGGGCATTTTTAACCTTGCAGGTGACACCGGAAGCTATTGTTAAGTGTTCACTGCATGCAGTGAAGGAGGTTGCTGTCATTACCAGCAGCTTCTGCCATAACATGGCTAAACCTCCTCTCAGAAAGACCAAGCATCTTCTGCAAATCAGGGCTGCAAAACTCTGGTGCAAACGTTTTTAAAGCAAATGCTGTATAAAGGTATTGTAAGGGTTCATGGTGCTGTATTTAATCCTTATTCATGAGATTGTCTTTATTATTTATAACTTCCCAGTTAGTTAAAAAAACCAATACCTCTACACTAAAAAGAAATAAAGTCACAGAGAAGCATCGTAAAAAAAATCTCCCTCCATGCAAAGAAAATGTACTACCCCTGGCTAGAATGTTATCCCAATACACCAAGGTTGCAGGTTCAATCCTCGTTCAGGGTACATACAAGCAGCAACCAATGAATGCACAAATAAGTGGAATAATAAATCAGTCTCTTTCTCTCTCTCTCCCCCCCCCCCACTCTAAAATCAATTAAAAAAAAAGAAAATATACTACATTTGGAGATGTACTAACAAGTGAGGTTATGTCCCAAGCAGGCTGCAGAACAATACAGACAGTTTTACTCCACTTCTCCACAGTTGTCTGTGGTCAGAGATGCTTATCTGTGAATAGAAGGGGGGCCTGAAGGGCACCCAATAAAACTGCCGGGACCAGGGAAGGGAAGGTTTTCACTTTTGTTTTCTGTCCTCCTGAATTCTCTGAATTTTTTACAATGATTGTGTATTTTTTTAGTTACAGGGGCCAAGTATAATTTAAATGAATAAGTATAATTTAACTTTACTTAATTTAACCCAACCCTCTTATTAATATCACCTTTGTTAAGTGTCTCTGGATGCTCACATTGGCCCAGCATTTTCCCTTTTCAAACCTGAGTTCAGCATTCTCCCTTATCTGGAATGCTTTCCTCTGGCATCGCTGCACATCTGTGCGAGTCCTCTTGAAATCCCAGGCTCAGTTCAGTGACTCCTGCCTGAAGGGGATGCTGGTCTTTCAGCTACTGGCCTCATCGAAGTCCCACTGGTTCTTCATTTCCCTCCCCCCATTGCTGTGGTTCTTTGTGAAGCCTGGTCTCTCTACTAGAATAAATCCCTCCAAAGGCTGTTTCCTACTCTGCCTGTCAGATCAATGCTTACTGAGTAAATGAAGGAAAAACTCTACATGCAGCTTCCACTTAGGGACAGGTGGTGTTCCCAGTGGAACTTAAAGCCAATGTCCTGAGGTGCGTAGGATCCTGGGCTAGGCCATAACATCATCATTCTCCGTGATAACTGCGAGGCTCATTTGGGCTGTGGCTAGTCTAGTTCTATGTCGTGCCTGTTATTACCCATGTGAAAGCTCCCAACACTCAGCTCTTTCACTTTTTTTTGTGTTTCATAATCTGTCCTGTTTGCTACATCCTACAGTATGATCATGAAACAATATATTTATAGACATAGATTTTCCATGAACACTATTATCATCTTTTAAAATCTATAACCCATTAAGGAAAAAGAATGTATTATTGCATGTGAATTTACCTATGGTAGAATTACTTTTTAAAAAAAGTTAATAATAACAGGAAATCTCAAAATTTACTGAATATATTTCTAAAACATATTATTTTACATTCTTGTTTAACCAAATAAAGTGTTTTTAAAGTATCTTATTATTCTTTGATTTTATAGGATCTTATGGAAACCAAAAGAAATGATCAGAGCTCTGCATTCTATAGTGCTGTTTTCTTTCATATGAGATAGAAATGTTTGCATGCAGGAGACTTAAAAAAAATGTTTGTATTATGGAAAATTTCAAACATATGCAGAAGTAGACAGAACAATATAATGGACCCCATGGACCCTTCACCCGGCTTCAGCAGTCATCAACTCATGGCTTATCTTGTTTCATCAGTGCCCCCATCTCTCTGCCTTCTCCTGGTATATTGATACAGAAACATCCGCTCAGATCACTGGGGAGAATTGAGGGGCCATAGGAGGAGGGTGCCCAAGGCAACGGTAAGCAGCCCAAGATGGGATTGGCTCAGAAGCTGAGTGCCTCTGGTGCGCATGGAATTATATGCCAGAAGATTTAAACAGAAGGAGGGCAGAGACTCACTCTCTGGCTCTTCCTCAGGGATGCCTGCATGATCGTGCTGCAGGTGTTTCCCAAAGGACAGCATTTTAAATGAGAGAAGGAATTCCAGGCATAGCCTAGGACTGGTCTGGCTTGGAAGATGGTGGCAGGGTTGTTTTCCTGTGGGTGTTCGAGAGGGGATGGGGTCTGAGGCAGAAGCCTGCTATTCGGCCAAAAATTGTGTAACTTTTGTAACTTACATTGTTTTAGTTTGTAAACTAACCTTATAGAAATAAGAATTAAAAACTAACAGGGGAAATGATAGGGGAACTCAAGAGTTAAAGACTTTAGCCTTACTTGATAGGCTTAAGTGACTAATGCATGTGGAAAGCTGTTATTCCAAAACTATGTAGCTTTTGAATAAAGACTCCTTTCCTTTTCTAAACCTCTGCTTCAGGAATTGTGCCTAGAGGGTGGTGGTGGGTACATCACAGACATCATTCCTCCCATACATCTTTCAGTGTATCTGAAAAATAAAGGTTCTTTTATAATAATGCATTTGCAATGTCATTCTTGTACCTGAAATAACTGACAATAATTGCTTAGTATCATCAGGTATACAGTCAACGTGTGAGAAGGCTTTTGACATCAGGCTCTGGATGGGGGTCTGGTTTCAATCTGAGGTCCCTTACTAGTTCCAATTTCCAAATGTTTCAAGGACCTCTGGATATCGATTCTCTCACCAACCCTAAACTGGAATTATGGCTGCAAGATTACTAGTAAAGTACTGTGATATGAAGAATGTGACTTTTCTGGCTCCTGATATTCTTTGATTGGGTGTATTGGAACAGAAATTAAAAATACATCTTATGCTTAAAAAAAAAACAACCCACCAAACTTCAGATGCATGACAGAGTAGGAAACTTACAGAATCTTCATGGATCCCATGGTGATTTGATGCTAGGAATTTGACCATTTCTTTGTCATCACCTTTTTCCTTTAAAAGCTGAGTATAGATTAAAAAGAAAACTATGAAAACTTTCTAGTTAATCATGTTTTTATTACACAGCAAATTGTCAAGTCATTGCTAAATTTACCCAGAGCTTGCTATCCCCGAGAGCATGTAGGCCCCCCCACTATGTGTTCAGCCCCTGAGCTCCAGTGGTGATAATTTTCACCTAATCCAGTTTGTGATTTGGTCCTTTCATGCAAAGAAAAGGTAACTGCCCTACCCTAACTGTCCAACTCCACCAAGAAACCACTGAGCGTCTGGAAAGATGGCTTCATCTGAACTATGAGCTGTCTGAGAGGATGACGCCACTCTCACACCTTAGTCTGTGCATGTCAAGAAGAAAGCACTTAAGTTGTGAAAATGAGTATGAAAGTGATGACGATCTTCAAATCAATGCTCATGCAAACCTCCCCACAATATCGCATAGTAAAATGCCTTCCCTAATACATTAATTAGTGAGAAACAAGCACTACTTCTCCACCTCTGAATTCTCCTCCAGTTTCTCATCTTCTCACCTGCTTGGTAGATTTCACTTGTGTAGATTTCAACACTGATCTCCCCAAGTATTTATGGAGTGCTGATGACAGGTGGGGGTTGTCCCAAGGAGTCAGGGACTTACGCAGGTGGGCTGTGGCTTCTGTTAAGGATTCTACTGTTCACCCCAAGGATGAGAGAAGCCACAGCATCATCAGAAGCAGGGTGCTGCTGAGGGAGTTTTAATTTCAAAATAATTGTTAGCTAAAGAACTGATCATAGGTAGGGCAAAACTGGAATTAGGGGGCAGTTACGAGGCATTCTGTCTTCTTGGGAACAGAGGTGATGGGAAGAGTTTTGCAGAGTAGACTCAAGAATGGTGCATGACCTAGCCAGAAATATACAGAATCACATATGCACAGAAGTCAAGGGCTTGGATTTTCTTTACCACAGAAAAAAATATTGCTAGAAGAGAAAAAAGAGTACACACTAAGGAGGGGATGGCACTCTGGTGCTGCTTTAACTTCAACTCGAGAAGTTGCAGTGCTGCAGTGTGCTTCCCAGGCCCCATCAGTCCCCGCTTCCTACTCCCCTCCCCCACCCCAGCATGGCATTCATCAAATGGACAGAGCATTTTAACTTCCCTTTGAAGTAAGATAATAGAGGAAATTGTCTAGTACTCATGATTCACATCTAGGAGCTTAATAAATGCTACTTTTCTCTCTAACAGTACTCGAACTTGGGTGGCAGTCACCTCCAGGTTACTAGAATGGAATCCAAATGTCCCCGGCACACATTTGACCAACTGCTATAAGCCCCCCTGGTCGTTGCCAGCCACAGAAGAGACAATCCAGCTTTCCTGTGCGGCACTACCACCTGGTGGCTGATTTGAGGAGTAAACCCAGCCCAAGCACAGATCTTTAATGTCTCTTCCTAAAACAGTTAAGTGCCAACTGCCTACCAGGCACCACCTTTGTTTTCTTCTCAGTAGGACAGTGCAGGTTTGTTTCTCCTTTTCTCTGATTCATCTTTCTTAGGTGTCAGCTAATCAAAGCTCAGGAAACACCTATTTGAAAAATAGAAAGCATATTTCTTTCCCTCTCCCTTCCTAATTTTGCTGTTTTCTATCTCTCTGAGTGTCCTTGGCCTTTTGCTGTTACTGCTGTTGGCTGTTATATTATCATGTTCATCATAGATCACTGGGTTATGCCATTTGGCATTTGCATTATAAAACATTGTCAAAGTTATTGACATCTTAATTTGTATATTCCCCCTAAATTTGTATATGTTGGTAAAGTCCACATTGAGAATCTTAGAATTAAGACTCTTGATATTGCTCATGTACAACACAATTAAAATTATAAAAATAGAGGCGAAACTTGACATTCACTATTGAACAGATATCCTGTGGGTCAGGACATAAAGTACAGAGTTACATATGGTTAAGAACAAAAGTGTCCGGAATATTTAACGAACTACTACAGCTCAAAAATAAAAAGACAAATGACGCAATTTAAAAAATGAACAAAAGATTTGAATAGACATTTTTCTAAAGAAGACATAAACATGGGCAATCAGGACACGCAAAGAGGCTCATCATTACTAGTCACCAGGGAAATGCCAGTCAAGAGTACAGTAAATACCTCTTCACACCCACTAGGATGGCAGTAATAAAAAGGACAGTAGCGGCCCTGGTCAGTGCGGCTCAGTAGGTCGGCGCATTGTCCTGCACACCAAAAGGTTGAGGGTTTGATTCTTGGTCAGGGTACATACTTAGCTTACGGGTTTAATCTCCAGCTGGGAGCACAAATAGAACACAGCCAATCAATGTTTCCCTCTCACATTTATGTTTCTCTCTCTCGTTCTCCCTTCCTCTCTCTCTAAAATCAATAAACAGTAAAAAAAATATTTTTAAAGGCAATAACAAATGTTGGTGAGGATGTGGAAAAACTAGAACCTTCACATATATATGCTGTGGAAACATGATTCAGCTGCTTTGGAAAATGGTTGACAGTTCCTCAAAATGTTAAATGTAAAATGACCACAGGACCCCGGAATTCCACTCCTAGGTGTATACCCAAGAGGAAAGAAAATATATGTCCAGACAATAACCTGTACATTAATATTCTTGGCAGCATGATTCATAATAGCTACAAAGTGGAAACAATGCAAATGTCCATCAGCTGAATGAATGGATAAAATGTGCAATATTATTTGGCCACAACAAGAAATGAAATACTAATACATGTTACACATGGATGAAAACATCATGTTTAGTGAAAAAAGCTAGACAGAAGGACTACTTACTGTAGGATTATTTATGTGAAATGTCCAAAGTAGACAATCCCATGAAGACGGAATAGATTAGTGGTTGTCAGGTGTGGGGAGGGTGAGGGTGAGGAGTGACTGCTACTGGGTAAGGGGCTTCTTTGTGGAATGATGAAAATGTTCTGGAATTAGACAGTGGTGATGATTTCACAACCTTGTGAATACGCTAAAAACCACTAAGCCACATAAGTTAAAAAAGGGTTAATTTCACAGTATGTGAATTATATTTCAATTATGAAAAAAAGATTGTATTATGACAGTCTTTCTGGATTAGAATTTAAATGCACAGCAAGATTTTCATGTTCTTGTTTGTTTTGTCAATGATTATTTCCAATTTATTTTATGCCAGATTCCACCAGGTGGCACGGAGAATACAGAGATGAATCCGAATGAGTATGACTCTCATAGAACATATAATCGGATAACAGATTTAACTTATACTTATAAATATCTACAATGTAAGGTAAAAAGGTGCTGCAAGGAAAGTACATATAAGATGAATAGAGACTTCAACAGAGGGGATCATGAAAGGTTTCAAAGAGGAGATAACACTTGAGATGGCCATTAAAATAAGGGGAGGATTGGGCCATTGAGGGACGTAGGGGCGTGGTTTCGGAGGCAGAGGGTCGGCTGAGGTAGAGGAGCAGCAAGCAGAGGGCACAGAGAGAATGTCTAGTAGATTCACAAGGGGAGTGGTTGATGAGAAATGGATGAAGATGGTCAAAACTTCCAGTCATAAAATAAGTAAGCCCTGAGCACATAATATACAACAAGGTAACTACAGTTAATAATACTGTATTATGTGAAGTCTGTCCAGAAAGTGTTCAGCCATGTAATATGAAAAATAGAAACATTTATTCAAGAAGATGCAAGAAACATTGTACCTAGGACAATGATGCCTCAGTGCCCTTCAAAGTAGGAACCTTGTGACCTCATACAGTTCTCCCAATCACCATTGATTGCCCTGTGGTATTTTCCTGAATCTCACTGATGGTCTGAAATCTCTTCCCTTTCAAAGGTGATTTTAGTTTAAGGAAAAGCCAGAAGTCACAGGGCACCAAATCTGGGCTGTAGGGGGGCTAAGTCACCTGGTTGATTTGATGTTTCACCAAAAAAACTCTGCATGAGATGTGATACATGAGTGAGTGTATTGTTGTGATGAAGATGCCAATCACCAGTTGCCCACAGCTGTGGCCTTCTGAATCATATGAATAGTTTCCATGGAGGAATGTTTAAGCATAATGCAAAGTTTGATGCAGATGCTCTACTTGCTCAGTCATTTTGAATGCGATGGTCACACAGTTCACATGCCCACTCAACAGCATCTACCACCCCCACTGACTAGTACGGTGAAGTTGTCATTGTTCACACATGCGCATTTCAGTCCACTCTCCTTGCTGCCGGGTTACATCAACGTTGTGCAAACAGTTCTTGTTACATTAACAACGGCTGAAATTTTTCCAGACAGACTTTGTATATGTGGAAGTTGCTAAGACAGTAAATTTGAAAGTCCTTATCACAAGAAAAAATTTTTTTGTAACTATAGTGACGAATGTTAACTAATGTGGTGATCTTTCTGCAGTATGTACAAATATTGAATCATTACATTGGATACCTTAAAATAACACAAAGTTACATGTTAATATATTTCACTACAAAAATAAAACAAAGTAACCTCCAAAAAAGAAAAGTTTATCATCTTAACCCTGCACTCCGGATCTAGAGCATCCACCTGCTGAGACACAAAAGGGAGGGTGGGCACCCACCTGCATTTACACTTGGTGCTGGGGACCCCCCTTGCTTATTAACATTCTGATTTTATACTGACATTCATTCATTTATCAAAAAAGCTTCCCTCAGGAATTGTGCAGGACACCGGAAACAGAGTAGAAAACGTGCAGGATGAGGTCCTTGGATGCAGGAGGTTACTGAATTCAGACACTAAGCAAACACATGACTGAAGATGTAATTGCAAAATGTGTTAAGTTCTGTGAAGAATAGAGGCTGTTACTTAGGGAAAGAGAATGGGCATTAAGTAAGGCCTCCATGAAGAGAAAGTGATGAATGAGCTGAGCTGTGAAGAATGAAATGGAGTTCATGCAGATAAGTTGAAAGAGGACAATTTTCCAGGCAGAGGGAATATCATGTAGGGAGAAGTACAAAAGGAGAGGGGGACACAGACAGAGACAGATGAAAAGGGCACCTAGAATGGTAGTTATTGGTGGTATTTCACCAAAGGAAAAAGGAGTGGGGAGTGGTAAACAATCAGCTGGGTCACGGAGAGCCTTAAGACAAGCCAGCTTTAGGCAGAGGGGCTTGTTTCCTTTCTAATCTCTCAGGGAAAAAAAGTTTCATTTCTCTGTGTCAGGTGATGTGATATTCAACAGGACTAGGAATCTGCAATCCCACAAAAAAAAGTCATTTCCAGGATTTTAGAAATATGGTTTAAATATCGTATATGCTGCCAAACACCAAATTATGAACACAAAACCAAAGGGCAAATCAAAAACCAGTGTGGTACAGTTGGTTGGGAATCATCCTGCAAAGCCAAAGGTCACTGTTTCGATTCCTGGTCAGGGCACATGCCTGGGTTGAGGGTTCGGTCCCTGGTCAGGGTGCATACAAGAGGCGACCAATCACACATCGATGTTTCTCTCTGTTTCTTTCTCCCTCCTTTCCTCTTTTTATAAAAAATAAATAAATAAAATCTAAAATGTAAATGATGCCAGAGGTGTTTTCCCCCAATGGTTCTGACATTTCTCGATGAGACTTTATCTACTTAGTGGTCCACCCATGCCAATGTGTTCCAACTTGGAAATCTTTAATTGATGCTATGATTTCTTCCAAAAGAGGAATCTGTCCTTCATCTGTGGAATCCCCAGGAAACAATCTGCCTTCTAATTCTTAAGTGTCTTTAGCTTGTAATATTGATTGGTATTATACACTAAGAAATCACTGTTTAAGATAGGATCCAAGAATATTTTCATTTTCTCACATCACTAAGGGGCAAATATCTATGCTTCTGTGTTTCATCATTATAAGGCAATACAATAAAAACATGGTAAAATCAATAAAGATTAATGTTGAAATTAAGTTCATAAATAATTTTAGAATATATTAAATAACTGTTTCTAAAAAACAACTCTGAGGTATGGGGCAAGAACAAATACCAGTTAGAAAAAATTTTAAGCTCTCACTTGTGTTATCTAGTTCAGAACTATTACAGACTCCAAAGCCTCTTTCCACTGGGCTCCTGAGACTTTGTGAAGCTGGAGTCGCTGGTGTCCTATATGAAAAAGTGGTCAGAACACAGGAGAATTGAGACCTAGAGAAAGAGAGCTTGGATGATACTGGCTGTCAGGGAATGTGAACTTACTGATTACATGAGCCACTCCCACTCTAATTTACACTAGTTTTAGTTGGAATTCTATCACTTACAATGGAAAGAGTCTGGATTAAAACAATCAACGTATAATTTCCCTACACAATTTGCCCAATGAATGGCTTCATATTAGGAGAGCCAATAATAAAGCAGTACGGTTTTATAATTTGTGGGTGCGGACCCTCCCATGATGCCTGTCATTATCTAGGGGCTCAATAAACATTGAAATTGGCAGCTGACCTGAGCACACAACTCCTTTTTCAATCCTGACTACATGACACCATTCTCGCCCCACTTCAGCGTTTGGTGTTTAATCTTTGGGATCATTAGAATACATACACAATAAGTGGCAAGGACCTTCTGCACTGGACATACTGATTGACGTGTGGTGCTGCAAGCCCTGTTTCACCATCTCATTATGTAAGGGGATGCTAGAAGTTGTCCCTCTCTTGATTTTTAACATATTTATCCTTAAAAAAAATCCTTTTTAAAATAGCAAATATTTATTAAGCCTTTACTGCATGCCAAGCACTATTTTTAAGGGGGAATTCATTCATCTAAAAATAAGAAGTAAAATTTACACACAGTAAAATGTATAGATCTTAAGTGTACTGTTTTTTAAGCTCTGACACGTTTACATAACCCCAATTAAGATATAGCACACTTCCATGACCTCGGAGAAGTGCCTTGTGACCTTTTCCAGAAATCTGCCCCCTGAAACTACTGCTCTGAATTCTATAATCATAGCTTGGTTTTCCCCGTTCTTGAATTCAACATAAATACAATCATTAGCCTTTAGTCTTTTGTATATTTCAGTTTACTATTTTGCATATGTACATAAAATTTTTAAAATTCATCGATGTTATGTTATCAATCAGTAGTTTTTTACCGTTGAGTATTTCGTTGTATTTATATATACATATTTGTTTATTCATTTTACTGTTAATGAAAATGTGGCTTGTTTCCAGATTTTGGCTATCTTGTATGAAGCTGATATAAACATTCTGTACGAGTCTTTACATAAACACATTTTCATTTTTCTTGAGTAAATTCTAGGAGTGGTATTGCTGGGTCATAGGATGTCTGTTCAACTTCACACACACACACAAATACTAAGTGTTCCTGTAACTTAACTGTACAATTTTACTTGTACCACCAACAAAGAGTGAGTTTAGCTTCCAGATCAGGGTTCAGCAAACTTGAGTCTGCCACTTGTTTTTTGCTTACACAGCTAAGAATAGTTTAAGTGGCTGGGGAAAAAAATCAAAAGAAGAAGAATATTTCATGACACTTAAAAATTCTATGAAATTCAAACGTAAGTGTGTACAAGCAGCTGCAATGGAACAGAATCACAATTGTGTTTATGTGTGGTCTGGGGCTGCTCTCCTGGTCCAGTGCAGAGCGGCCGAGCTGCTGGCGAGATGCTTAGGCCTGCCAACACAACCTGTTTACTGTCTGCCACTTAGAAAGTTTGCTGTACATCTTTGTCAACATGTGGTGTTACTGGCTTTCAAGCCATCTGAATGCGTGTGAATTGCTATTTCTGATTTTAGTTTACATTTCCTTGATGACTAATGGTGTTAGTAGCTTATGGGCTCTTCCTGTATCTTCTTTTGTGGAATGTCTGCTTTAAATCTTTTGCCCTCAGATCCCTTTTTAAGTTCTGGAAACAAATGCTTTGCAGATGGGTACTCCTAGGACCTTTCCTCCCAGCACAGTGGTGCAGCCTCAGCCCTGCACAGCCCTGAGCCCTGCAGCCTCAGCCCTGCACTGAGCCCTGCACAGTGGTGCAGCCTCAGCTCAGCCTCAACGCTGTGAGGCCATGCTCATGCATCGCCGGGTTCCCAGGAGGGCTTCCAGATTCTCCCTTCAGCACAGCTCACTCCTGGCTCACGGCCTGCTCTACAAACTCCCTATCCTTGCAACTCCAAACTCCCGTAGGCGACCTCCGCTCCCATACCGCTATGCTCTACCTCCCTGCACAGGGGCGAAGAAATCCCATGAGGTAGGTTATTATCCCATTTTTATAGGTAGGGAAAGCAACTACATTTTTTTTTTTCTTATGAGAAATAAGAAGAGTTTCCTGGCTGAACTGGAATGTTCTGTCTAAGGCCTGGTTGTTTTTATACTTCTTTCATGTTCTTCAGTGGGTGAATGAATAAACTAAGTGTAGGGCATTCAGACAATGAATGTGACTCTGTAACTCCCGTGTTCTGAAGCACAGCTTTACTGGGGTCAGTCTTCTCTGAGGAATGCAAAGAAGGTAAGTTTCAAAAAATGCAAATCAAACACTTCCACTCCTTCAATCCTCAACAACCAAGTGACTAATTTAAATTGTGAGGGTACTTTTTTCCCAGTAATCATACAATTCAGAAACAAGAGCCTCACATATTTAGTTATAATGTTCTGTGTCCTAGAAGGACTGAATAAATTTTAGTTCTACCCCATCCCCAACAATAACAATAATCCCTGACTCTACCTTCTCTCCTACCTACCTCCAATTCATCAGCAATTTAAAAATTTGTTTTCAAAATCTAAAATCTGACTGCTTCTCACAGCTCCAATGCTAGTGCCCCACCCCAAGCCTCCACTGACTATTTGGATTACCACAAATAGCTAGACTAAAATCCAAGGTTCTTTTAGTGCCTTACAGGTTACTACGTGGTTGGCCACTAGCCCATGGCATATTTCTTGGAACACACCTGGCTCACACAAACCTCAGGGCATTTGCACTTGCCCGTCTGTATCCCCGATGCTCTTCTCCAGATGTTTGCCTGGTCCTTTTATTTCCACTGGGCCCTGGGGCAAATCACCTCCTCAACAAAATGATCCTGACCAAGATATTTAAAATTGCAATCCTCTCAGCAATCCCAGTGCTCACTAGTTACACTTCAGCAGGTAGCAATGATGGAATATGGTAGAGGTGACTCATGGGTGGGGCCCCGGGAAGAGGAGTGCTTATAGAAAGGGTGGGAGAAACTAACACTCCAGCTTCATTTATTTTGTGATTCACTTAGTTGCTGGCACTGGAAGCACCCCTCAAAAATCCCACAACTATGGGATGACCCATGAGGTCAAGCCTGGGTTTTGTCCCTTGTTGAAGTGCAGGTTTTCCTGGGAAGGAGGCGTGCCAGACCTTATACCTCAGTGTGAAATGGGGGACATCAGGAAGAGGGAAGCAGGAAAATAAAATCACTAGACCTTGCTGTGTGTCACGGTGCTTCGCCTCACTCAATTTTCATAATGATCCTTCTGGAAAGTACTCTCACATTCAAGTGACAGTCAAGGAAAGGGAGCTCAGAGTTGCGGAATAACCTTCCAGAGGACAAAGAGCCAGAATTCCAAACAGGTCTTGACCCTGGAGTCTATTCCAGAACCTGCACAGTTGGGTTCTCTGCTAGTTCAGATGATAACGTTCCCTAAGGATATGTATGAAGACACTGAATATATAAACAAAGGATCTACCATATATAAAAATGGAACTCTGACCCACAACCTGTAGCCACCAGCCCAGGAGGTGAGACCTCTACCTCTAGCAAACTGTCCAGGAAGCCAAACAGTAACCTATGTGATGGCCCCAAATAGCCAAGACTTGAGTAATAACTGACAGCTTCCCTGATTTTTACCCCTACCTCCAACTTAGGGTCAACCAGAGGGCCGAATTTTGCACCCCTAACCAATCAGACAGAATGTCTGCTTCTAGTTAAACCACCTACAGTTTCCCCACACCACAGGTCTTTCCTTTTTTCCACTAAAAACTTTCCCATCTCTCTGCCTACCTTTGAGTCCACCCACTCAAGTGATGGTGGCTAACTCTCTTGCTCTGAATAAACAACCTCTGCTTGTTCTCACTTGGCTGGTCTCCATGACTTCCCCAGCATGCCCACAGAAGTAACTGTGTGTTGTGTACATGTGGCTTGTGGATGCTTTGGTTGGTGAGCTTATTCTTGGTTAGCATGAAGGATCACATATATCAGTGTTTCCCGGTTCTCTGCACCCCGTGAGACCGTCGACACTGGCCCTCCTCACCCTGTTACAGAATCATTACTGCACCCAAGCCCAGATGGGAGCGGTCGCTGCTGAGAAAATACCATTAGAACAAAAGAGGGAAGTAGATCGGAATATTCAGTAAACATTCTCCATTAGGCACAAAAGTATATCAGCGATCACTCTGCATGCTTTTTAGCTGTATGCATCACTTATCAATACTGGATGTTCAGTATGTCGTTACATTAAAAAGTAATTCTAAAATAAAGTATTAGTTAAAAATAATATCAGAGATAAAGAGTTATGGAACTGTCCCTTAGTGGTGCAGGAAGGGAAGAAAGAGATTAAACAGCTGTTTTACCCCATGGTATTTTACTGGTTCTTTTCAGCATACTGAATTTCTTCACACAATGAAAATCTATAGTCACACACGCACACACACGCAGACAGAGGGACACTCTCATATTCCACAGGAAGGTCACGTAAATCAATTAGGGCACTTCTGACCTGACTTTCAACAAATGGGCTTTCCCCAGACGCAGAATTTTGATGCAACTATGGAAGAAGTCCCAAGTGTTCCTCCATTTGTTTGCTCTAAGTGGAGCCTTAATATGCTATCTTCCAATAAACTCTTCAAAATGAGAAAACAGTTGTTAAATTTAAAAACAGAAATGTGTTCTCTAAGTGTGTCTTGCTTTTTCAGTGAGAAAGCTATCTGGAAGACATGGCCGCCACTCTCCCTCCTGCCCTCCCTATCCCATCCTCTGCCTTCCCTTCCCTTCTTTTTCCTGTACAGGCTGGGTGCTAGTTCCTGCTGTGTCGTCATGGCTGCTTTACTGCCTTATCTTACTACGGGGCTATGAGCTCCTGAGGAGACCTCACATACTGACACACTGGGCAGAACCTGAATTAACAATCACACAGCCCACAACACAGCACTGATTCTTCATACATACATATAAGTTGCTCCCCAAATCAAACAGTTGATTGATGTGTACCTTACACTGTTCTGGGGTACGTTGGCTTTGGCCTTTATTAGGCTTCTTTCTTGGGGTGGCTGTGGGCTTATAGTTTGTCAACACTGGCCTCTGAGGCGGACCAGCCCTCGGGGCCTCAGGGAACACAAGGCCCAAGTTGTCCTGGACCAGCTTCCGTTCTGCTCTCTCCCTTGGGCCGTATCTGCTTTTTGAGTCTTGCTCCACTGCTTCAAAATGGTGAATTTTGTGTCTGCAGATTTCGGTAGCTGGCTGACCTCCAGCTGGGTCTAGATATATGTGTGCCTTGTGATTGCAACCTGCTGCCTTTTACTGAGAAGCCACTTGTGAAGAAACGGTTAGAAATTTGGGTTCCGCCTCCCAAATGGGAGATACAAAATCACACTCTCAGATACTCCCTGGACTTAGTGTGAAACACAGTGGCTTCTCTGTGTCAAGTTAAAGGTTCCATGTTACGGTTTGGCATTTATTCTTACAATTGTTTCCATTATCAAAAAAGAGCTAACTTAGAACTCTACTAAATTCCTTACACCCTGGTCAGGTGTCTCAGTTGGTTGGAATGTCATCCTCTACACCAAAAGGTTGCGGGTTTGATTCCTGTGAGGGCACGTACCTAGGTTGCAGGTTCGAGCCCAGTGAAGGCACATATGGGAGGCAACTGATTAATGTGTCTCTCTCAAACTGATGTTTCTCTCTCTCTCTCTCAAATCAATAAATATATCCTTGGGTAAGGATTTAAAAAAATTCCTTATACACCACTGAACAAGTGCGCCTGAAGCTTGGACTCTGGAGTAGCTATTCCTCCTGTCCCCCAAATGTTTCAAAACCATTTAAACCAGAACTTAGAATAAAATCTGATGGTGTTCTGACAATAGTAGTATATAAACAGAATGTTCATTGCTTTTGAAGACGGTTTTGGGGGACAAAATTAGTAGCTCCTGAATTTCACATATTTCTTTAAAAAAACTTAATGTCTTTCCTTCATGCTGATTTATAGTCACTCTCCCATAATTTATAAAAGATAGCTTCTAATATTGATTTGTGGAGCAATGTGATGGTTGGATGTAAAAGAAGCAATCTCCTTCTCATTTGAAACCACTATATACTGTCACTCAAACTTTCTCTGCCTGATCAATCCTATTTGGTAAGCACCCGAGGTTTCTGCCACATCCTGGCAGCTGTGGGGACTTCTGGGTTCTTTCAGGGCTCCTTGATAGAGAAACCAGGCTGTCAGGTGTGAACTTCCAGCAGGTGTCCCAGTGCTTCTGTGGATACTTTGCCACCAGGGTCAATAATAGCATTATGTGTTTATGTGCAAACATCAAAATTCCTAGAAGGGATTAAGTTCCTAGTTCCCTGTACTCCCCTACCAATAACACCTCCTAAGGGAGGGGTGGCACCTATCATGTATTAAGGGGATTTGTATGTGGACTTTTGTGATAACATTATTGACCTGTACTGCTGCCATTCGTCACAGGGCACACCGACACTCACATTGCTATTTCATTTTTAAGGTCTGTGTCATTTCTCTTCAACTACACCGTGAATTTCCCCTGGACTGAGACTGTGTCCTTTACCACTTGGAATCTCCGTATTACCCAGAGAAGCAACTGCCACCTAGTAGGCTCTCAAAAAAATGTTGGTGGTTTGTGAGCAGAAGTGATTCCATGAATAAAGCAGCCTTTTCCCTTGTATCGATTATGTAGCTCAGGATGTGGCTATACTTGCTCCTTGTTCTCTCCTGTTATACCAAACATCCTCTTCCTGAGCTTTTCCCAGGAAACTTCTAGGTCATGTTTCACTTCCCTAGCTGAAAATTCACTTAACTACAGAAAGCCACACCAAGTGAATGCTAACCCACGGTGTGGAGATGCAGGCTTTCCCCATGTTTCCTCTGTCGGCTTAAAGCAAAGCCGAGCCGGTTGTGCTTTGCATCCGTGCTCTCCTGGTCAGCAGCCGTACCACAGCCGGGCCCATGCTCACTGTCTGACAGCCTGCATCCTCATTCCCCCCAGAAGGCAAGTAGAAAGGGAGTAACTTGATGGCGGGCTCCTCAATGTCCTGGGTGTCTTCAGTGGCATTAGTATGACCCCTTGTAACAGCATGATGATGCCATAATTCCTCCTGAAGAAGGCACAGAGATGGGGGGATGGCCCCACAGAACAGATGTGGGGTGGCCTGGAGGTACAGGGGAGGGCATGGCTCACCAGCACCAGGGAGGTGCTAGAACTGTGGTGCCAGCCTTCCTGGTTGGGAATCATTTACCCCCTAGAGCTGCAGTTAAAAATATTTTTAAGTGATGCTTTCTTATTCATAAACTACAGCTTTCAATAACGGGACACTGTCTTTCCTTAATTTGGTCAATTTTCTGGGCTTTTTAAAAGGAGGCCTGATCATGTGCCCCTGAGATTAGCTCATAGAGGAACCCAACAACCTTCTTCCCACCAGCTCCTCCTTGGGCAGCTTAACTCAGGGATAAAAATCTTTCCCTTTTCCTAGTAAGGGATTTAAAAAAAAAACAAACTTAATTTTTTAGAGCATTTTAAGGGTCACAGCAAAAATGATCAGAGGGTGCAGAGATTTCCCATTTACTCCATATCCCTACCCCCCCGGTATCCTTCCGCCAGGCACCGCCTCCCACGTTATCAGCTTCCCCCAGGGTGGTACATTTGTTACAGTACAGGAACCTACACTGACACGTCATTATCATCCGGGGTCCACAGTTTATGTTATGGTTCACTCTTGGTGTTGTACATTCTATGAATTTGGAAAAATGTATAATGAATGACATGTATCCACCATTATAGTATCACAAGAGTAGTTTCACTGTCTCCCAAATTCCCTGTGCTTTGTCTGTTAATTTTTAGTAAGGGAATTTTAAGACAATAGGGCACAGTTTTCACATGACTCCTAAACATATTTAGAGTAACTACTTCATCTGATAGGGTCTAGTTCTCTCCTTTTCAGTTAAAGGGTTTGTTTTGGTTTGAAACCAACTAAAAAATAACAAGTATTAATAAATTTAGACATGAAGGAAATTATTCTGGGTGCTGCGGGGAAGGAACAGTCACTTAGGGTTTTTGGTTTATGCCTATTTATTTATTTATGTAGTGGAGTTGTGACAATCTTCTGATAATTAGTTTTAGGCCCAAGTAGTTAGGTTTTATCTTTGAAAATCGTGTGCGCAGAAACTTCCCATAGACTAACTGAATTAACTAAAGAATTTGCTAGATCTCTTGGTCTTAACTGAAAAATCTGCTTGCCACTGAAGAATTTCACTGGGCCTTAAGAATCTGTGACATTGTCAACAGGGAAGTTACTTGTGGCAGAGGCACTGAGGCTGGGTCTATACACCCGAATGCTTAGAGAGCAGACACGTGACCAATGGCGAACGAGCTGGTGCTGTGACAGGAACCATGTGAGTACAGAGACTTATAATTCCTCTCCCACCTCCTTCTCTTTACCTGCAGGAGGCAACCACCATTTCAGTTTCTAAACTTGCATTTGTGTCCTTCCAAACTTTCCACTAGGCAGTTTGAAAGGTATGATCACAGCAGTTTTGTCCGCTTACAGCCAAAGTCCTCCCAGAGCAGTTAGCATGACTGCTCCATCTTTACAACCTTCAGCCTTCTGCATCTGCCGTTTCATGAACTGACAAACCCAATGGATTCCTTTTTCTTTTTTTTTAAAAAGATTTTATTTATTTATTTTTAGAGAGAGGGGAACGGAAGGAGAAAGAGAGGGAAAGAAACATCATTGTGTGGTTGCCTCTTGTGCGCCCCGCACTGGGGACCTGGACTGCAACCCAGGCATCTGCCCTGACTGGGAATTGAACCAGCAGCCATTTGGTTTGCAGGTCCACACTCAAACCCAATGGATTTCTTTTCAGTCCTTATTATCTTTGAACTCCCACCTGAAACTGCTGATCATTCCCCTCTTCCCAAACCTCTTTCCCTTCTTGGCTTTCCCCAGCTATCTTTGTTATTCTTCACACTTCTCCTCTTCTGACATTCTTCTGAAAGGCTGGGGCTCTGTATTCTTCTGCCCTGTTCTCTCTTCTCTCTGCACATTTCTCCTGGGGGTGGCTGCCCACTTCCTTAGGACTGGTGCCAGTGTGTTATCTCTTCCTGTCCATCCCCAGCTCAGTAAGCCCCCTGAGCTCCATCCCCACAGCAGACACCTAACTGCTTCCCGGGCATGCCACTGGACTCCCATGGGTGTCTCACCTTCAACACATCCAAACAGAATTCATGTCATCCCACCTGCCTCTTCCTGTTAAATTCCTTGTTATGGTAAATATCATCCCCATTTTACCTCACAGGGGAGAATATTCACCGACATATCCCCTCCCCTGACATTAAAACATTTTTTAAAAAATTGATTTTAGAGAGAGAAAAGAAGGGAGAGAGAGAAACATCAGTTCATTGTTCCACTTATTTATGCATTCATTGGTTGCTTCTTGTATGTGCCCTGACTGGAGACTGAACCCGCAACCCTGGCATAATGGGATGAAGCTCTAACCAACAGAGCTACCTGGCCAGGGCTCCCTTGGCATTTTTCTTTTCCTTTACCTCTTCAGACAACAGGTTCTCTAGATTCCATTTGCCAACATCCACAACCATGTCTGTTCCTTCCTTCCTCCCCATCATCACTACCTCTGCCTGTGTCCACATCATCACATATCTTGACTGGACCATTGCAACTGTCTCCAGCTGGCCACTCAGTCATTTGCCGATTTTATGCAGTGAAGCCAAGACTGCCTGAATTTAAATCCTTTTTCCATTAGAGCGACTGTGTGAGTTTGGAACAGGATTAGCTTTTTTAGATTGTGTGACTCCATGTTACCATTTAGTTTACAATTCAGGGTACAGGTATCACAAACGGAACTGATTTAGCTGAAAATAGGATTCAGAGATCATACCAATTTATTGAGCGCTAATCTGTATGTTAAGTAAATTTATATGCATTATTTCAATTAATTTCACTTAATTCTCTCAGTAAGCATGTGACTTTGGGATTATTATTGATGTGGAAACTGGAGCTCAGAAAGGTTTACCTATGTTCACATAGCTGGTAAATGGGGATGCTGGGATTTCAAACAAAGTCTGTCCGACTCCAATGATATCTGTGTGCTTAACCCCCATGCTCCTTTGCATTTTTTTCTGGGCCATAAATATATCCCCAAATTTTGAGAGTTATTTTTAAAATGGTCATATAGCCCAGTGACATACCTAACCACCAATAGCTGACATCCAGCTTGAGACTATTTTCAGGGCCAGTACTAATCATCTGTATAAACATGCATGGTTTTGCAAGTGCTAAGAGCTGAATTGTGTCCCCTCAAAATTCATACTGAAGCCCTGATTCCCAATGTGACAGTACTTGGAGACAGGGTCTTTAAGAGGTAATTAAAATTAAATGAGGCCAAAATGGTGGAGCTTCATTATGACTGGCCCTCATATTATGATTGCCCTGAGCAGCTCTAGACACTAGAGCTCTCTCTTTCTGTTGTGTGAGGGCACACAAGAAGGTGGCCTCCCGCAGGCCAGGAAGGGAGCCCTCCAATGACACCAAACCTTGATGGACTTTGATACTAGACTTTCCAGTCTCTGGAACCGTGAGAAAATAAATGCCTGTGGTTTAAGTCATGCAGTGAGTGGTGCTTTGTTGTTCCAGCCCAAGCTGACTAAGACACAGTTAAAGAAAGCAGCTTTTGAAGAGGGCTTTGAATTTGTGATGTTTTGACAGATCAAAGAACAACCTGAATCCTGGAATGAAATTTGGCTTCATGTAAACAATGGCAGCTTTAAGTCTATAAAATTGTAGTAATAGTATATGTAATAGAGTGATATAGAAGCTTTCACTAAAATGCAACAACCATACTGCATCCTCTTTAAAGGCTGGGAGGAAGGGTTATGCTTCTGTGACTTCAGAAAACCGAAGGTACAGCCAGAGTACCTGGGACTTCTACAGACTTTTAATTTTTTAACTTATAGTTTATTTATTATGCTGTTACAGCTGTCCTAATTTTCCCGCTTTGCGCTCCTCACCCAGTACTCCTCACTCCCTCAGGCAATCCCCACACCTTTGTTCATGTCCATTGGCCATGCCTATGAGTTCTTTGGCTACTCCATTTTCTATGCTGTACTTTACATCCCCATGGCTATTTTATAACTACCAATTTGTACTTCTTAATCCCCTCACCTCTTCACCCATTCCCCCACATCACCCTCTCATCTGGCAGCCTCAAAACGTTCTCCATATCCATGATTCTTTTTCTGTTCTTGCTTGCTTAGTTTGTTTTTAGATTCAGCCGTTGATAGATACGTATTTATTGCCATTTTATTGTTCACAGTTTTGATCTTTTTCTTAAATAAGTCCCTTTAGCAGTTCATACAATAATTGGTAATGATGAACTCCTTTAGTTTTTTCTTGTCTGGGAAGCTCTTTATCTGCCCCTCAATTCTGAATGATAGCTTTGCTAGGTAGAGCAATTTTGGCTATAGGTCCCTGCTTTTCATGACTTTGAATATTTCTTGCCAATCCCTTCCAGCCTACAAAGTTTCTTTTGAGAAATCAGCTGATAGTCTTATGTGAACTTCCCTGTAGGTAACTAACTTCTTTTTTCTTGCTGCTTTTAAGATTCTCTCTTTCTCTTTAACCTTTGGCATTTTAATTATGATGTGTCTTGGAGTGGACCTCTTTTCATTCATCTTGTTTGGGACTCTGTGCTTCCTGGACTTGCATGTCTATTTCCTTCACCAGATGGACTTGCATGTCTATTTCATTATTTTTTCAAATAGATTTCCAACTTTATGCTCTTTCTCTTCTCCATCTGGCACCCCAATGATGTGAAAGTTGGCACGCTTGAAGTTGTCCCAGAGGCTGCTTATACTTTCCTCATTTTTTTTTTGATTCTTTTTGTCTTCTTGTTGTTCTGATTGGTTTTTTTCTTTTTCCTTATGTTTCAAATCATCGATTTGATTCTTAGCTTCATCCACTGTACTGTTGTTTTCCTGTAAATTGTTCTTTATTTCAATAGTGTCTCCTTCATTTATATCCGGATCTTTTTAATGCTGTTGAGGTCCTTACTAAGTTCCTAGCGCATCCTTATAACTAGTGTTCTGAACTCCACATCTGAATGACTGCTCATCTCTACTTTGTTTAGTTCTTTTTCTGTAATTTTGATCTTTTCTTTTATGGTCATGTTTCTTTGTCTCCTCATTTTGATATCTTCCCTGTGTTTGTTTCTATGTATTAAGTATAGTTGCTATGACTCCCTGATTAGTAGCATGGCCTAATGTAGTAGGTCCTGTAGGGTCCAGTGGCACAGCCTCCCCCATCATTCAAGCTGGGTACTCAAGGTGCACCCTCTGTGTGGTCTGAGTACACCCTCCTTTTTGTATTGGATTGGTTAAAAAGTCTGTTACACTTTTTCCATAAAATAAAAGACAGATTTTTCATTTTCACCACTTCATCGACGAGCATATTTTAAGTATGTCAGCTATCTCCCACCATTGGCTTCCAGTGGGAGGAGGCCAGGGGTGCTGCTAAACATCTTCCAAATATATAAGATTGCCCCACAGCAAAGAATTACTTGGTCAAAATGTCGACAGCACCAGGAAACTTCGCAAACCACTTTTGACACATTTGATCAATCACAGCACCTTCTCCATACACTGCATAAATCTTTTAGTGTGTTTCAATTGTGTTTTTACCTCTATTGAAATAAAGTATAATATGATGAAAATGTTGCATGTTTCCTTCCATTTTCAATATTAAAATGGCTGCACAAAAATTCACTATTTTCTATATATTGTTTTTAAATGCATGCTGATATGACAGCTGTCACAATACAATCTAACAAAATTGTCTTGAATGAACTTAAGGACAACTAAGCACTACTACAGTCATCATAGAGAAAAAAAGTAATGCGCTTTATGGCCAATCCAATATTTGACATTTTATTGCTGTTGGCAGGTCAATGGGAGGTATTTACCCAGACCAGTCAGCTGCAATGACTGGCTGTGACAACTGACCACCAACCTCCATTCTCCACATAAGATCAGCTGTGCATGGGCAGGTTGGTGGTGCTCTGATATGGTCTGTGCTGTTCACTGAGTGGGCTGGTCTTGGGGTTGCTTGGGTGGTGCAAGCCAAAGTCAGCTCCAAACAGTTTTCTGGTTGGGGGCACCCTGTATGAGCTACCCTGCAGGTGCCTGCTACTTATGCTGGGCTTAGAGATTCCCAGGAGAAGTCAAGCTGTGAACCTAGGATGCCCGTGGCTAGTGCTGAGCCTGGGGCCACTTAATAAGAGGTACAGGGACTAGGGGCTCACTGAGGATGGCTGTTGCTTATTTGAGAGAATTTAGGAAGCTGTGAAGCATTAGCCAAGACCAGCCATTTATTGGAAAACAGTATTAACAGCTTGGGTGAGCCCATAAGTTGCGCAGGAAGGACATCAAGGGATCTCCAGGGTGCAGCAAAAGTGTTAGCCTGGTTGATGAAGTCTCAGATATTGCACCAGCTGGCCAGCCCTGTGGTTCTGTTGGGGGAGGGTTCAAAAAAGAAACAATGGCCTCTGTTGGCCTTTCTGTCAGAGAGAAAGGTGTCTCCTACCTCTCGCCTTGATGCCAGACACTTTAGTTCCTCCCTGTATGCTACTGGTGCCTTTCAAGTTGCTATCCTGGTGCTGGAGTTTAGAGGGAGTGAGTCTGTGTAAGTCCACGTGTGTTTTCTTTAAGAAGAACTGCTTGGGACTCCAAAATTTTCTTTCACCCGTGCAATCCCCACTGGTTTTTGCAGCCAGAAGTCATGGGGACTTATTTTTCTGGCACTGGAACCCTGGGCTGGGGGTTCTGGTATAGGGCTGGGGCTCCTTGCTTCCAAGATATCCCTCCTGAATTTTTATGCACCACACATGAATGTGGAACTGGCGCATTCCGTGCCCCTTCAACCAATCTGGATGGTTGTGGATTCTTTAATTCCATAGTTGTTGAACTTCCATTCAACTTGATTTCTGACAGTTCTGAGTGATGGTTGTTTATAGTTTAGCTATAATTTTGATGTCTTCTACTGACTTTAACAGCCACAGTGCTACATCAGCCTGTGGCCCAGCAAGGGCTGCACACTGATGAGGATGTGTCCCAGAGGTCCATATAGCCCAAGTCTACAACACACCTCAAAGATGCTGTCTTCGTCACTGGCTGCATTATCATTAAGGTAAAAAAAGGGGGAGGGGAGCATTTATTTGAAAAAAAAAAAAAAGAACCCAAATCACCCAGTATTCAAAACCTCACAGTGGAGTTTTATTGTTGTGGGTTTTTTTGTTTGTTTTTGTTTTGTTTTGGTTTTTTTGTGACTGCACTAAGAACTTCCTCTTAGAGAAACTAAAGACATAAATGAAGATCATGCCAGCATTCTGTTTTACAGGGTAGAGTAAAAGTAGGTTTACAATTATGAGTATGCAAAACGCAGTTTATTCTTGTATTATTAATTATTGTATTATTTTCCATACAAAGAACCATAAACCTTCTTCACTCCGCCCTGTATACTAACAGCCAAATACAAAAACAAAGACAAAAACAAAAACAAAAACAGAACACACCCCCAAAACGGGCAGTAACTGTCTCGAATGGATTTCTTCCTTTTCGAAACGTATTCCTGACAGAGAAGCACCAAACACAGGTAAACAAAAGGAAATAATCAAATAAAGCAAAAAAACACAAATCCTACCCCCAATTGGCCATTTTAAATTTGAATAATTATCTAGAAAAAGAATACTAATATCAAAAGAATAGTTAGGTGGCACATGATGACTTTTCCCCAATTGTAAACTGGTGAAGAGGATTTACATCATAGTCAACAAAAGATGTAGGAGAAAAACCAATGGCACCCACATTCCTGTGAGCTCAGTGGCAGAAAGTTCACTTGAAGAATGGTGAATGTAGCTTTGCTTGCATTATGTGTTTGGATAAGTATTTTGATCTCACACTTAGCCTTGCCAATTGTACTTTTAATTGGCATTGACCCGGGGCTGCTGTCTGTGTGGCTTAAGATAGGGCAGAGATAAGAAGCAGCCTGTGGACTGCAGTAATAACATAGATTGTATTTTATTAATTTAAGCCAATGCTTAAAAATAAGTAGGTGCCAAATGAAAATGAGCATTTCTCTCTTATTCTGGAAATTGAGAAGACCTGGCAACCTTGGGTCTATATTCCCACGAGGCAACAATGGAATGAAACTTGGATGTGCTGTCTCTTTTATACAGAGCATACAGTCTCTCATATGAGTTTTGGACTGAATTTTGTACAGGAAGAGAGGCCTCATTGGAAACCAATCCTACTAGACCTCAGTCTTGGACTTAAAATCTCCAAATGGTGAGAAAATAAATGTTTGCTGTTTAAACCACTCAGACTGTAGCATTTTTTTGTGGCAGCTGAAGCTGACAAATACACAACTCATGCTCTGAATGTGACAGTTACCTGAGAATTCCTCCCCATGATCCACCTTCCACATGCATTGGTTTGCCCACTTCAAGAACATTCCAGCCCCATTCCTACTACACTGCTCTAGTTCTGACTTCATAATCCCTTCTGAATTGGCTGCCATCTAACTGGAACTTTTATCTTATCTTCACCCTTCTCCTGACCCCCTCATCTTCACCAGCCACTTGATGCCTGAAGGAATGCTCCATCTAAAAGCTAAAATGGGACCACATTACTCTTGCCATGAAAGCCGCACTGCCACGCTGGCTCCCAGGCTCTTGTTTTCTTAGCACAGTGTGGGCTGCACAGGTCTTAGGCCTGTGTAGGAAACAAAGCTCAGGTCATCGGGATGGACCCATGGAGTGGTGAGAGAGAGCACATGAAAGAACCCATGAGGCCATGCATAGTGGAACAAAGTGATACACGAGAAGGGTGAACAGAATTCAATATGGACACAAGGGAAGTAAACATTTATTCCCACTGGAGGATGCTGAGCAGGTCTCCTGGAGAAGATACCATCTAAGAAAATGGATCTGGCCTTAGACTAATGGGAATGGAGTAAGGAAGGGCCCTGAAGCAAGTCTGTCCTTCTTGAACTTATGAGTTCTCTGTCCCTCAATGCACATTGCCAGAATAAATAAGTGAAATGGGGTCAGTGAGCCAGATAAATGGCTATTAAACGTAATGGCAGCAGAAGCAAGCATGTTAGGATATTAACAGTCTGTAAATCAGGCTTCTGATTCAGAGATTGCCAGCTAAATCCATTCTAAATCCTAGCAAAACTAAGAACCTTTCTGTGCTTAATTTAAATATACACAAAAGCTAATAAACAATATCGACTTGATATAACAGTATGTGTTTTACTGTTGATGTCACACTTTCCCCCCAAAGTATGAGCCATTTGATCGATTCACTGTCATTTCAGATATGATGTGACACACAAGCTATATTAGCTATAAGATGTCTTTAAAGAGGAGAGTCTTTCAACATGTGTTACAAGAAGTTAGCTTTTTGGAGCTTACCAGTCCATTCTTTAATTTAATTTCCCACTTCTCTTTCACAGAATTGTAAGTTTGTGAAGCTACTTACACATGTAGCTTCACATTTCCTTTTCTGCTCGACTACATAATCACATTAAAATAACATTGCATTGCCACAACTCTAGACCTTAATTATTTTATTCTCCTATTTCATGAGACCACAATGCTCTCCTTTTTGAGTTATTTTAATCTGATGTGTTTGGCTAGAATAATTTCTAATTAATTTCTTTTCAGAAAAAATATGTGTGTGGGGATATCCGAAAATCTGTTTTACCCTCACACACAAAACAGTGATTTAATAAGGTATGACATTTAGGGTTATAATTCCGTATTTCAGACCTCTGAAAACACTGTTCTGTCATATCCTAGAAGTTAGCATTGTGGACAAGAGCTCTGCTTCTGATCTAGTTTGCTGCCCTTTCCAGGCAACTTGCTTGTTTGTTTTTGTTTGTTTCTCCACCTTCCCCCCCCAAATTCTTTTTATCTCAGAATCCAGAGATTTCACCAGGATACAGCAGTTAGGTTTGTATTGTTTTTATCATTTGTTCCTGCAGTAGGTGAGCCTTTTCAAACTGAAGACTTGTTTTCTAGATCCTAAATAAAAGTCACATTCATTTGTAAGTAGAGATCTGACTCAAATCATGGACTAGGTTCTTTCCCTATATACAGCAGAGTGCAAAACTGAGTAAGTATTCTTTCTTAATAGGTATCTAATAAAATCTGGGTCAAAAGCCCCATCTTATATTTTTTATTCTTATTTTTTTGCCTTAAAAGGCAACAAGTACCACCAGGACTTCATGATTTTTTCTACGTTCTACAGTAGAGTGCATGTAAAAAATTTTTTCAGTTAACTTGCAGGATTGTTTATGTTTGCTACAGCTAAACCTCTAAGAATATACTAGCAAATCGTGTAGTTTATTAATTTAACACTGGTGATTTCGTGCCCATTTTTCTGCATGCAGCTAGTGCAGAGAATAGCTGTGGGCCCGGTCAGGCTATTCTGCTCCCGAAAGGGGAGCAAAACATTCTGAGAGCACCAGGGGTGTACTTAACGAAACAGAAGTGCCATATCTTCAGCTGTTGAAGTTATTTCTCAAAAGGGAACAAGCCACACCTACCGACAACTCTGCTATTATTCTGCGATTGGACGAAAGGCTTTGTGGCCAGGCTAAAAGGGTTTATAAATCTCCTTTCATCTGTATTCTTCAAGTGCAGCATGACTACTACAGTTGCAAGAAATGAGATGCTCGAGTTAGCCATCCCTGTGGATTACATACTGTGGAAATAAGTCAACTGAGAAGGGAAAATTCCCAGAGAAGCTCATTAATTGGTAATAAGTAAGAGACTGGCCAAAATCGCAAGGTGTAGAAAAGAGCAAAATCACGGGCTGTTCTCGGCCAAATCACAGAAGTAAATATTGTCAGTGCAAGAATCATTCCGTGCAGGATTTAAGACTCACAAACCGCCCAGTATCCCGTCTGCGAGTGTCGCCCACGCTGTACGGGGATGACAGCGGGCCTCCCATCAGGGACGTGGATGCCGCCGGTGCTCACTCCCACCCCGCCCCGAATTCGCGCACTCCGGGCAATCCCGGCGCCGACCGCACCTACCCAGGAGCAGGAGCCGGTGCGTCTGCTCTAGGTCGCGCTTCTGCTCCCGGAGCATGCGGTCGATGCTCCTGCTGACTTTCCTCGCCTCCCGCTCGGCCTCGCGCTCCTCAGCGCTCGGCTGGTCCGGGCGTCGCCTCCGTTCCTTCTTCGGGTTGGCTTTGGGTCGGGCGCATGCGGGACTCCCCCCGGCGCCCAGAGGGAGAGGGGTCAGAGCCACGTCTCCCCTCGCCGCCGGGACCGAGGCCGGGCTCGGCCGCGCGCCCTCCGCGGACGGTTCTGAGGTCGCGCGCGGGGCGTCCTCCGAGTCCCCGAAGAGCAGCGGCCTCAGACTGTAGCACAGACCCATGTGGGCGCGGCAGCACGCGAGGTCGGCTGGCGCCGGGCTTAGGGAGAAGCCCCTGCTGCTGGGCTTGAGGGGGCTGCACCTGTACCCAGGGCAGGGGTGCGAGGGGGCCGGGCCCAGGGCCACTGCCCCTCATTGCCCCGGAGGGCCATTGTGCATTTTCTGCTGGGCGCAGGAGGTGGTGGCTACCCGGCTTGAGATCACCTGATAAAGCGGAGAGCCCTCCGCGCCGACAGGCAACCGCGAACCCGGCCCCCCTTACCGTAAATAACGCTGGTCAAGCGGCTCCCTTTACCGTATATACAGCAACAATGGTCGGCTCCCGTTACCGTAAGTACCCACGTTACTGGAAATACCTACGCTGGGTCCACAGTTATCGCAAGTATCGCCTCCTGGGCCGGCCCCAAGACCGTAAACAACGCCGAGCGCACCAATCTTCGATACCGTAAATATTGCCTCCGGAGTCCGGCGTGCAGCCACGGACAGTGGCGGTGGTGGTGCTGTCCCCACCCAGAGCTGCCATTACAGCACTTAAAATACGGCCGTGTCTTTGATATTGGGATATTGGTAAATAAGAACGGAAAGGCAGGTGAGGGGATAGAGACACCAACTTTAAGATCTTGTATTCCTCAATATAGTACCTGCAGAGATGTGTGCATCCGGCCCCTCCTTTTTCAAGCTCATGTCGTACGCACATGCACATGTCCGCACCTTTGATCCCTAACTTAATACAAAAATCTGTAAAGCAGGAGGTCCATGACATAATTATCAATAATTACCATATGTGTTAAAAATTTGAAAATGAGCACATGTAATTGTCATATACTATTTGTATTTGCTAAAACGAGAATATGAAATTGTACTCTGTGGCTCATTTTTTAATTCCCAATGTGTATAGTACAGAGAGGAGCAGAGGCGCATTCAGATCAGTGCTCTCTTTTCCCGCCATGTACGGACACAAACCCGCCAGAGACCCTCACCTCACTTCCTCAATAATCCCCCACTTCATGCGTTATAGAGCTTTTGCAACGATGAAAATTTCAGTAGCTTTTAAGAACTCTTTTATAACGTGTTCTTTAATTTGCAGCAAAATGACATGGAGTAGTATAACTGACAGTTAAATGGATCTAATATAAATACCATCAATAAGGGAGATTGGACTGTTTGATGAAAAATAGCATGTCATGCAGTTTACACTGTACCAATTGGCACTTGGTATGAACATTTGATTAAGTTTTTAAATAGGAAAATTAGAGATCCATCCTGGCCAGGTGGCTCAGTTGGTGGCAGCGAGGTCCCATACATCGAAAGGTTGCAGGCTGTAGGTTCCATCCAGGGTTAAGGCACATGTCTAGGTTGTGGGTTCCATCCCAGGTAGGGGCGCCTATGGCATGCAACCTATCCATGTTTCCCTCTCCCTTCTTTTCTCATTAAAATTGATAAATATATCCTCGGGTGAGGATTAATAAAAAAGAACATTTTTGGAGATCCAGAAATCACATTTCTTTTGAGGCTCTTTTTTTGTTAATTAAATTTTATTTATTTATTTATTTTGGGGGGTATATTTTATTGATTATGCTATTACAGTTGTCTCATTTTTTCTCCTCTTTATCCCCTTTGCCCTGCACCCCATCCCATCATCCCCACACCTCTTAACTCATGTTTACGGGTTGTGCATATCAGTTCTTTTACTTCTCAATTTCCTATATTATTCTTAGCCTCTTACAGTCTATTTTTTTTTTTGTCAACATTTTCCTGCCACCACTTTCCCCAGCCCCACACTACTCACCTCATACCCTCAGTCCTTCCCCCATTTGGCTTTGCTGATGGGTCCTTTATTCATGTTCCTTGATGACCCTTTCCCTCTTTTTTCCCTGTTATTCCCCTTCCCTCCTCCCCGCTGGTTACTGTCAGTTTGTTCTTTATTTCAATGCCTCTGGTTCTGTTTTGCTTACTTGTTTGTTCTGTTGATTAGGTTCCACTCATAGGTGAGATCAAATGGTATTTGTCTTTCACTGCCTGGCTTATTTCACTTAGTATAATACTCTCCAGTTCCATCCATGCTGTTGTGAAGGGTAGGAGCTCTTTCTTTCTGCTGTGTAATGTTCCATTTTTTAAATTACCATAGTTTTTTGATCCACTCATTTCCTGTTGAGCACTTAGGTTGCTTCCAATTCTTGGCTGTTATAAATTATGCTGCTATGAACATTGGGGTACATAGGTTCTTTTGAATTGGTGTTTCAGGATTCTTAGGGTATAATCCTAGCAGTGGAATTTCTGGGTCAAAAGGTAATTCCATTTTTAGTTTTTTGAGGGAATTGCAAACTGTTTTCTACAGAGAATGCACCAGTTTGCCTTCCCACCCAACAGTGTAATAGGGTTCTCTTTTCTCCATAGCCTCGCCAGCACTTGTTTGTTGATTTGTTTATGATGGCCATTCTGGCTCGTGTGAAGTGGTATCTCATTGTGGTTTTAATTTGCATATCTCTGGTGGCTAGTGATGCTGAGCATCCTTTCATATTTCTCTGGGCCCTGTGTGTGTCCTCCTTGGAGAACTGTCTGTTCACGTCCTTTACCCATTTTTGAATTGGATTGTTTGTGTTCCTGAAATGTAGTCGTGTGGGTTCTTTATATATTTTGGGGGTCAAACCCTTGTCCGAGGTATCATTGCCAAATATATTTTCCCATACAGTTGATTCCCTTTCAATTTACTGATGTTTTCATTAGCTGTGCAGAAGCTTCTCATTTTGATGAAGTCCCATTTGTTTATGCTTTCCTTTATGTCCCTTGCTCTAGGGAACATATCGGTGAAAATATTGCTACATGGAATATCTGAGACTTTCCCACTTATGTTCTCCTCTAGGACTTTAATGGTGTTACTACATATTTAAGTCTTTTATCCATGTTGAGTTTATTTTTATGTGTGGTGTAAGCTGGTGGTTGAATTTCATTTTTTTTTATGTAGCTGTCCAGATCTCCCAACACCATTTGTTGAAGAGTCTGTTTTTACTACATTTAATGCTTCTGCCCCCTTTGTTGAATATTAATTGACCATAGAGACATGGGTTTATTTCTGGGCCCTCTCTTCTGTCCCATTGATCTATGTGTCTGTTCTTATGTCAGTACCAGACTGTTTTGATTACAGTGGCCTTATGATATAGTTTGATGTCAGGCATTGTGATCCCTCCTGCTTTGTTCTTTCTCAAAATTGCTGTAGGTATTTGGGATCGTTTATGATTCCATGTAAATTTTTGAAATATTTGTTCTATAGCTGTGAAATATGTCATTGGCATTTTAATAGGGATTATGTTGAACCCATAAATTGCTTTGGGTAGTATGGACATTTTGATAATGTTCATTCTTCCAATCCATGAACATGGTATATGCTTCCATTTATTTGTGTCTTCCTTAATTTCTTTCTTAAGTGTTGTGTAGTTTTCTGAATACAGTTCTTTAACCTCCTTGGTTACATTTATTCCTAGGTACTTTTTTTTGTTGTTGTTGCTAAAGTAAATGGGGTTTTTTTTTCCTGATTTCTGATTCTGAAATTTCATTGTTGTTGTATAAAAATGCATTTGATTTCTGTATTGACTTTGTATCCCACTGTTTCGCCAAATTCACTTATTAGGCTAACTTTTGGTGGAGTCTCTAGTGTTTTCTATGTACACTATCATGTCATCTGCAAACAGTGACAGTTTTACTTTAAGGTCTTTTAATAACAACTGAATATACCATATAATGTTTGGGACATAATATTACCTCCAAATTTTTTGCAAAATACTGTACTTTTAGGTGTTTGAATCTAAAACATAATGACTATAGAAAATCTAACTTGGGAAAACAGAAAAAGTTATCAACCATTGCTGTCACTTTCATTATTCAGTCATGTACCATCCTCCATTTATTCATTAATTTATTTAATATTTATTAAGCAACTACAGTGAAGTATTATGGCTGGAATTGGGTGAGATAAAATACATGGGTCTTTGTGGAGTTTATACACTGTTGAGATAGAAATATATTCAACAATATAAATGCAAATCAATATATTAATTATATACTGCAAGTTATATGAGTCGATTAAGAGAAAGAACAGGGTTAGAGAATAAGTGAAGGTCCAACTTAAATTGGGAAGAAAGGGGGCTTGTGTGTGATATAAACAAGGCCTTTCACAGGAAGACATGAAGAACACACCAATTCCTTTACTGTTACAGTTTATCTGCTAAACTACTGTTATAGTTTATCAACTACTATCACATGAGATGGATAACATTTTATTTATCTATTATAGCCAGCTTAAAATAGAAACACATGTAGGACAGATATTGAAAATTAAGTACATAAATAAAATAAAATGTATCTAAATGAGAATTCACTGACATTTGTTTACTTAGAAAAAAATGGAATACAAGATACCCTGAACTGAAAAAAAATTCTTAGTATCCTATTAAAAGAATCCTAGGAAAAAATGCTCTGCCCATTTTGCCCATATTGCAATTTCTTTCAAACATTTCTACTTGTACAATCAATTATTATTAAATTAGATTTTGTAGACTATGTATAAGATAAATTAGAATAAAATATTTAAATTTATATTATCTAATATCACTGTTAGTTAAATTTAATGTTTCTGTTTAATCCGGAATGATTTTTCATTTACAAATCATTGAGTCATAAATGATGTCTGTCTGGGAAAAGTCCAGCCATTGTTACATAACCAGAAAGGTTTGTGCCACATCAGTGTAACCGGTCAGCCAGGGAGAGTGGACTAGAATGCACATGTGTGAACAATGATGACTTCACTGTACTGGCCAGTGGGGGCAGTAGACATCTTGAGTGACCATGTACTGTGGCCCTTGCATTCAAGATGGCTGAGCGAGTAGAGCGATGAATCTGCATCAGTTTTTGTGTTAAGCTTGAACATTCCTCCATGGAAACTATTCAGATGATTCAGAAGGCCTCAGCTCTGGGCAAATGGTGATTGGCAGCTTCATCAGGACAACGTACCTGCTCATGCATCAGGTCTTGTGCACAGTTTTCTGGCAAAACATCAAATCACCCAGGTGACTCAGCTCTCCTACAGCCAAAGTTTGCGCTCTCAGACTTTCACCTTTTCCCCAAACTAAGATCACCATAAAGGGAAGAGATTTTAGATCATTGATGAGATATAAGAAAATATGACAGGGCAGCTGATGGTGACTGGGAGAATTCTGTGAGGTCCTACAGTGTTTACTTGGAAGGGGACTGAAGCATCATTGTTTTATGTACAATGTTTCTTGTATCTTCTTTAATAAATTCTCTATTTTTCATATTATATGACTGGATACCTTCTGGACAGACCTCCTATGTATGCAATTTCTAATGTCAAAGAATGATTGTAGTTCTGAAAATAGAATGATTATGAATCTGAAACATGTAAAATGTATTAAAATGTTTCAAAGGATAGGGTGGGTAAAGGAACTATACTCTCACAAAGATGCAATATTTTATTTAAAGTAGTATAATATTAATTATAAGTAGATTATGGTAAGTTACCCATAGAATTTTCTGCAGTGATGGACATGTTCTATATCTGCATTGTGCTTTAAGGTAGCCACTAGTTGCATGTACTTAATGAGTATTGAAATATGGATATTATGACTGGAGAACTAAATTTTAATTTCATTTAATTTTAGTTAACTTAAATTTTAAATTAAAGTCACCATGTGTGGCTAGTAAGAACCATTTTGTTCAGTGCAGCCCTAGAGCAACCACAAAAATAAGGAAAAGTAGGATACCTAAAAAACTAATAGGGAAATAAAGTTGAAATACCAAAAAATAAAAAGAAAAAAGAAAAATTCAAGTAAGCCCAAAGAAAGAAGGAACAGGGAGAAACAAATTAAATAGAAAACAAATAACAAAATGGCTGATTTAAATCCAACTATTTTATAATTAAACATAAATTAAAAGACAGAGAATGTCAGAATGGATAAAAAAAGACTCCACTGTATTCTGTTTATAAAGTACTCACTTTAAATACAGACACAAATACCTTGTTGGTAAAGAGAAGGAAAAATGTATATGATGATGTATTAGTTTTCTAATGCTGCAGCTATAAATCACCGTAAACTAGTGAACTTAAAACAGTGGATCATTGTCACAGCTCTGGAGTCCAGAGGTAACAATCAGGTGTTGGCAGTGCCACATTCCCTCAGAGAATCCTTTCATGCCTCTTCCATCTTCTGGTGGTTTCTGGAGATTGTTGGCTTGTGGCAGCATCACTCTACTCGCCTTTGTCTTCACTTGCCTTTGCCCCTGTGTATCTGTGAGTCCTTTCAGTGTTTCATAAACCAGTCTCACTGGATTTAGGGCCCCTCTAATCCAATATGATCTCATCTCTCCTTACTCTAATTACAATCTACAAAGACTCTATTTCCAAATAAGGTCATATTCTGAGGTTCCAGGAGGACATGCAATTTTGGGAAGCACTATTCAACATGCTACACATAGAAACATTAATCATGAGACATTTAGAGTAGCTACATAGACTTTAAGATTTGGAGATTTATTGAAAATAAAGAGGACTATTTCATCATGATCAAAGGGTCAGTACATTAGGAAGACATAACAAATGTAAATGTGTATACAAAGCTTCAAAATAATAAAGTAATCTGACAGAATTTAAAAGAGAAGTAAACAAACCCATAATCTTAGTTGAATCTTTAAACTCGCTTGTTTCATTAACAGAAAAACTTGAAGGTCTGAATGACAACATAAGCCACCTTTTCCTAATTTATACTTATAGAACACTATTCCCAAGAAATGCAAAATGTTCTTCGCAAGTTCAAGTGGAATGTTCACCAAGATAAACTAGATCCTAGGCAAAAAAAAAAAATTAACAAATTATAAATTATTTAAGTCTTTTACAGTATGCTTCTGGCCATGATGGAATTCAGTTAGAATGACAATAAGTTATCTAGAAAATTCTCAATATTGGAAATTAAATAATAAGCTTCTAAATAATTCATAGTTCTTTGAAAAGTTTAATAAAATTAATAAATTCCTGGCAAGCAACAGAAAAATGCAAATTACCAACACCAGGTATAGAATAGTATGATAGAGATGACATACATCAAGATTATAAATGGAAATAATATGACCAACATTTTATCAACACATGTGACAACTTAGATGTAATGAACAAATTCCCTGAAAAGCATAATTTTTCAAAACTAACACAAGAAACAGAAAATATGAAGAGTGGCGTATCTAGCAAAAAAATGCATATTGTTACGGAAAAGTGTCCCCACAAAGAAAACTCTAGGTATTGATGAATTTACTGGTGAATTCTATAAAACATATAAGGAAGATAATAATGCCAACTTTACACAAACTCTTTCAGAATACAGCATAGAGGAAGGAAAAACAAAACTCAATGACTTCTATGAAGCCAAAGCATCTTTGATACAAAAACTGGACACATAAAATATAAAGCCAGAAAATTTTAGGCCAATATTGGTCATAAATATAGTTGCAATAAAGCTTTAAAAATATTAGCCAACAATGTATGAAAATAATGATATCATAATCAAGTGATATATATTCCCAAAATGCAAGGTTGATGTAACATTTGATAATCAATACCAGCTACCACATTAACATGTTAAAGAAAAGGTATAATTACCTCAATAGAGGCATTAAAGCGTTTGAAATAATTTAACATCTGTTTGTGGAAAAACCCAACTCTTAGCAAGCTAGGAATAGAAATAAACTTCTCATAGGGAAACATTCATTAAAATCCTGTAGCTAATATCATAATTAATGGTGAAACACTGAAAACTTCCTTCCTAACATCGGTCACAAGGCAAGGATGTCTGCTCTTACCATTTTTCTTGAACGTTAAGCTTGAGGTTCTAAGCCATTGCAATAACGCAAAAAAAAAAAAAAAAAAAAAAAGAAAGGGTAAAGATTGGAACAGAAATGTAAAATTGCCTGTATTCCCAAATGACATAATTGTTTATATAGAAAATGCCATGGAATAATCTTAAAAGCATTCTAGAACTAATATCTAAGATGTGAGTTTAGCCAGGGCTCAGGATACTCAGTCAATACACAAAAATAAATATATGTTCTTAGCATCTGTATTCTAAGAACAACAACAATATAATTGGGACATGAAATTTAAAAATTCTGTCCACAGTATAGTCCAAAATCACAAAATACTTAAAAATAAATTTGGTAAAAAATATGGAAAACTTCTATACTGAGAGCTACAAAATACAGTTGAGAGAAATAAGAAGACCTAAAGAAATGGAAAGTATAACATGACTCAAAATTGTTATGATACCTGTTTGCCTCAAATTAAGCTGTGTGTTTCATGCAGTATCAATTGTCATCCCAGAAACCATTTTCATTGAAGTTGATAAATTAATTCTAAACTTTACATGGAAATGCAAATGACCTAGAATATCTAAAGGAATCTTGGTAAAGAAAAGCAAAGCTTGTGAACTCACACTATTTTTCTTCAAAACGCACAATTATGAAGATAGTGCAGCACATAAGGACAGGCAAATAGATCAATGAAATGGAGAGCAAAAATAGACTCATACTTACATGATCTATTGTGTTTCAACAAAGGTGCAAAAGTAATTTAACGAGAGAGTTTTTTCAACAAATAGTGATGGAACTACTGGATATCCATATTAGAAAATAATGGACCTTATCCTCTATCTTATAGAAAACACAAAAAAGAGCTGGGGATTAAACATAAACTTACTATAATATCTAAAACCATAAAGCTTTTAGAAGAAAACATTAGTGGGTATCTTCGTGGCATGGGGATAGATGAAAATTTCATGGGTTGGCAGGAGACAGGAAAATTAACCATGAAAGAAAACAGATAAATTTGACTTGATAAAATTAAAAAGTGTTCATCAAAAATATTATTAAAATGAATAGACAGAAAGTATTTGAAATATATATATGGACAATGAACTGCCTCTCACAAACCAACAAAAATAAGACAATTCAAAAATGTGTGAAATACTTGAACAGACACTCTACAAAGTAGATATGATTTGCCAATAAGCAAATGAAGAGATCAACATATTTAGTCATTAGAAAAATGCAAATTAAGACTGCATTTACTAAAATGGCTAAAATTAAAAGAACACTCAACACCAGCCATTGATGAGGCCATTGATGAAGGTGTGGAGAAACAAGAGCACTCCTGCATTTCTAGTGGGAAAGTATAATGGTCTTGTCACAAAGCAGTTTTACAGTTTTATTTTATAAACTTTTAGGTTTGCTTATCATTTAAACCAGAAATTCCACTCCTAGGTATTTATCCAAAGGAACTTTATATATGTGTCCACAGAAAGACTTGTAGAAGAACACATAGCAGTTTCATTCACAGCAGCACAAAAGTGGAAACAACAAAAATGCCTATCAGGACAATGACTAAACAAATTGTGAAATATTCATACAATGCAATTTCCATCCCAAACAGAAAGGATAAATTACTAATAAATTTTACAACATGGGTAAATGTCGCAGGCATTATGCTGAGTGAAAGAAAGCCAACACAAAAGATTACATACTCCACTTGTATGAAGTTCTGGAACAGAATTAATTCAAGTTTAAAAATATTATAACAATGGTTGCATTGGGTGGGTAGTACTGAATGAATTTTCAGGGATATAAAGAATGTTCAATATGATAAGAATATGGGTTACAGTGATTTGATCCATTTTTTTTAACATTGTACAACTGAGATGTGGGCATTACAAAATATGCAGTTTTTACCAAAAAACCTAAAAACTTAGTGGGGTATGGGAGGCGGGTAGACTTACAGATGACATAAAAATGGCAAAATGCTTATAATTGTTGAAGGTGGGTGGTGAATATATTTGGATTTATTATTTTATTCTGTTTACTTTGTATGCGTGAGTTTTTTTTTATTTTTAAAAAACATTTATTGATTTGAGAGAGAAAGGAAGGGTAGGGAGATAGAGATAGATAGATAGACAGATAGACAGATAGATAGATAAACATAAGTGTATAGGGACAATGCTCTAACTGAGCTACCTGGCAGGGCATGAAAATATTTGCAGTAGAATGTTTAAAAATCATGATCTGCAAAATGAAATATATTTTTCAACATAGCGATAATGAAAAATGTTGAACAATTTAAAGGGCATAAAAAATATTCATCACAGTCCTCGCTGGGTGGCTCAGTTGGTTGGAGCATCGTCCTTTACACCAAAAAGTTGCGGGTTCCATTCCTGGTCAGAGCACAAGCCTAGATTGTGGGTTTGACCCGTGGTTGGGGTGTGTATAGGAGGCAAGCAATCGATGTTTCTCTCTTTTCTCTCTCCCTCCTTTCCTTTCTCTAAAATCAGTGAACATATCCTCAGGTGAGGATTTAAAAAAAATACTCATGATAAATGAAAAAGAAACTTATAAAACAGCACATTTTGAAAAAAAAAGGACATCAAAATGGAGTCACTGAGAAACTGCATTCTAAAGTGTAAGCAATGTTGCTTCTAAGTAGTTGGATTTGTTGACCCCGAGAATAAATGTGCCTTTTAAGAAAGAATCATGGCTAAATTGGGCTCAAATTTATAAACAGCCTAGCAGTCTGTGTAAAGAATCAACCAGTGCACTGAAACCTGCCCCGGCCAATCAGGGCTGTGCAGCTATATTATTTGCATCTTTATCGACCAATCAGAGTGGCTCTGTTCTGACCACTCAGTACAGTGCTATTTGGACCTTGACGCAAACGGTGTGGATTTGGAGTCCTCATTTGCGTAGAAATGAACCAATCAGGGACTGAGGATGGCAGTGGGCAGGCACTCTTCTTTAGCTGTCAGTTTCCCCTCTGCCTCAACAGAGTGTGCTCTCAGTTTCCATCAAAATCTGACTGTTTCGGGCTGGAGCTCTAACACCTGGGCTGCCTCACCAGAGCTGCTTCACCTGAGTCACCTTGCCTAGGCCACTTTGACTGAACTGTCTCACAGTCAAGCTGTTTCACACCTGAGCTGTTTTTCACGGAATAAAGTCTCCACCTTTACCACACCCCACACCCCACACTGGGGACTCCTATTGGTGTTGAATTGGCAGCAACGACTTTTGACAGATTACAGGTGATTTTTTTTCTTTGTGCTCTTTTCCGCTTTTTCCCCCAGAGAACATTGTTAAATAAAAATCTTTGAGGCCAAAATCTTTCCTGAAAGAAAGGTTTTATTGAGCCATGTGCTACCCAGAAAAAGGACCAGGTCCTGGGACATGCAGCCTGAAGGCCTCCAGCAGCAGGGCTAGATGTCTGCCATCCTGGGCCTGAGGGGACTCTTTCATACAATGAGTTTGAGAGGAAAGATGTAAATTGTTTTGAAAGAACTTACATTGGTTATAGATGAAGGGGGTGGTGGTGCGTGTAGCTAGGTTAGTTCTTGGATAGGTTTATAGGCCATAAGGAAGAAGTGTTTGCTGCTTTTGGATTGGTTGTGATCAACAGTCTGGACGGTTCATGCATAAGCAGGCTGTGGTGGAGTCTGGTGGTTGGCTTTCCCTTTTCAGATAAGAGTTAAAATAGTTTCCTGAAAGTTAATTCAGAGTTTCAATGTACATTCAGGAATGTGAGCAATCTTTTGTTGGTTTCTGCTCATGGCTCTTTTAACTGATTAACTCCCTGTCTCTTCTTCCCACTTGCTGTAGTTTAATTTAGGACATCTCAGAATTTTTCTCTTGTTAACATATATAACTTCATCATTCTATTGATATCTTTCTTGGAATTCTTGCATGTAGTTGATATCTAGTTCAAACCAAGGTCCATCTGGGCATTTGCTTATTTTTTAAAAATCTCTGTCAGTGCAGAAAAAGGCCCTGAGGTAAACCTGAGACCCAGGAAGAATGTATTTTCTGAGACATAGAATAGCGGGTAAATACACCCGGGGGTGTGCACAGTGGTTTTGTAACCTAACAAAATGGAGGTTTTGCTGCATGCTGCAAGGAAAGCTGAGCTTGTGAGGCAGGTGCTGGTGCAAAAGGAAAAGAGGCTTTATTCAGGTACCCCATGGCCTGGGAGAATGGTGGATTCCTGACTCAAAGACCAACTCAATCTTCTTGCTACAGCCCACAGTTCTTATAGGAATAGAGAGGGGAGGGCTTTTATTTTTTATCCAGTTATCTTGCTAGCTTTTGGCATGTTTGGGACCCTATCTATTCATCTTTCTAGCTTTTGGCGCACTTGAATTTTGTCCATTGGTATTTCTACCTTTTGGTGTGTTCAGTTTAAGAACCTCCCCCTGCTGCCATTTTGGTCAATTGGGGAAGACTTCCAGGTGCTGCAACTGTCTATGGTAACAGTTTTGCTTAGACTTCCAGTAGAAAATATAAGGACAACTCTAAAAATTTGTATATCTATATTCTTTTAATATATTTTTGTGTGTATATTTTATAAGAAGTGTGAAATTTTAGTACAACTGATAATAAGCCCACATTAATATTTTGAACTGCATTTTTTTTAAATTGAGTAAAACGATTGGAGGACGCTGATTTAGGGGAAATTTGGCGAGCTATGCCATTTGGGGGTTTCCCTTGCGGGGCACTCTGGGAGGCCCAGGGAAATGGATGGGACTCCCCTGGACTGTCAGAGTGGGCTGCTGGTCGTCGAGCTGAGACCACATCTGGTTCTGGTTGCTGCTTAAAAGAACAGAAACTAGCATGAGCTAGACTGCTGCTCACAACCGTGGTCAAAGTGATGTCATGAGGCCTGCCCCTGACAGAAGTAGAATGGACATCAGGGCATCCTTTACCCCAGATTCATCTAAATCCACGCATTCAATAGCTTGCGTTTTTACGAGCAGTTTTGATGCCCCCTGAAAAAGCTTGAGTATATCCTATTTAATTGCTAGTTATAAAGTGCTAATATTTCTTATGAAAACTAGCTTTTTGTTTTAAAGAGTACCTCATCCTTGCTGGGTAGCTCAGTTGGTTAGACCATTGTCCTGATACCCCAAGGTTATAGGTTCAATCCCTGGTCTGAGCACACATAAGAATCAACCAATGAATACATAAGTAAATGGAACGACAAATTGACATTTCTCTCTCTCTCTCTTCTCTCTGTCTAAAGTCAATAAATAAAAAAAATAAAAAAATTTAAACTGTTGATCAAATTGTTTGACAATCTTCTGCAGTAGGGGAATGAATGGATAAAGTAAGGCATAAAGAAGTGAAGTCACTGATGTTAGATAGGCCAAGGGTCTCCAGGACTGGGCAATTCTAAATGTTATTACTAAATGTTATTCTGGCTAAATGTTAAAATATAGCACAGTATTTTGCAGACCAGCTGTAAATAGGAAAAGCTAGACAGAAACTCAACCCAATAAGTGTACCCAACTCCAAAGAATAAATCAATGTATAATTGACCAAATAATGTATATAAGCAATAACTAAACCTTCCTTCAGGGAGAGAGAGCTTTGATATGAATCCTCTGTCTCTTCTACTCGGTACAAGCAAGTTAAAGCCACCTGTGACAACCATATGTTGCTCTTAAATAGAGCACCCCAAGCAGTGAAGCCCTTGAGTTTGGTAACAAATTTGGCAGTTGCAGATGGGATTCCCTTAAAAGGACTCTGTCTTGGCTTGGTGTGGATGCTTGGCAAAGCAGTCAGCCATGCATGGCAGCTGATGCGGGGCTTACTCACCTGTGTCTCCACTGGACAGAAGATCGCTTCCGTAGGAGACTCCTATTTGGTGCTGCCAACTGGAATGGCTGCCTGGCGGGCCTCGAAAGTGAAGCAGAGTGGCCACCTGAACCGGTTTCATTCAGTGCTTTGGAAGGAAGGTGGGTAGGTCAACCCCTGTGGTCACTTTAATTAGGGCTTCTATCCCAGTTTTGGGTAGACGGTTTTTGGAAAGGTAGTTTCAGTTCTGGTGTGTGCTTGATTTCTGTTTGGTCAGGTAGGAACTGTCTCCGGGAAGCCAGACTGAGGGCTGACCTAGCTCTAACTCTGGAGGCTTGAGGAACCCTGGCCGGGCCATCCAAGACCTCCTTGGCTGACTGTCTGTGGCCTGATTAGTATTTCTTGTGCATTTGTCTGGTTTGTCTTATATGTAAATGTTCCAACTATGGGAAACCCAAATTCGATCCCTGAATGCAGCCCCTTGGTGTGCATTCTTCAGAATCAGGTAAAAAGACCTCTGTTTATTTGACTTAAAGAAATTAAGCACTTATATGAATTAAGGAATATAACAAATGGGCCAATGGTTGGAAGCTGCCTGTCCTGTCCCAGGCAGCCTTGCTTGAGGCTGCAAGTCTCTTATGGATTTGGGGGCATCGTTTTCTAAGTGTAGCTGCTTTGCTCCCTCAGATTTCAGCATTTACTAACCACACATAAGCTTCTCTCCTGCACCCTGCCCCTGCTTTTTTCCAAAATGTACACTTTTTGGAAATGTACCCCTGCAGCCAGGGTGGAAATCATGGTGGAAAATGAGAACGGCACCCAGCAGTTCCATGATCAACGATTAGGTTCCGTCAGATAGCCACACCAACTTCACCAAAGAGGACGGCAAGTGAGTTCACAGTTTCCAGTGGAAGTGATCTGGGATGAAAGAGGGGATCTCTTACCTAGAATACAAGACTTAGTGGCAAAGGCTTGGCGGTGGGACTTGGGGCCTCACCTACAGATAATGGTGTAAAGATACATGGCTGAGGTTATATGGGAAGAATTACTGCGTTTATGTATGAGCTGTTTGAATAAGACTCCCAACTGCTTCTCTTCCTCTGAAGGAAAATAATTATATGCCATATCTCTTTAAAGAGTCTCATTGAGATAAAGAGATGTTCTGTTAGCAAGTGTGATTTCAGAAGTTTTACCAAAGGTATGGTAACAGAGCTCAAGTATCCTAGGAGTAGTGAAAACTAAATAAAACTAAGATTATGTGATTGGATTGGTGCCAAAAAAGAGAAAAGTCTGCTATGATTTAAAAATGTAGTTTGAATCAGCTTTACTGGATTTGCAAAATGAAGCAGATTGAATCAACCACATGTATGTATTTTGAGTAACAAACCAAAAGTGTGGTCTTTCTAGCCACATGATATGGGAAGAAGGTTGATATAGAAATGAATTACTTTTAGTAAGCTTTTAGAGTGGTCTTAAAAAGTAATTTACTGGTTTCCTGTCCATTCATCGTCTGCAAGGATGGTTTTTGAGAACACCGACTCTGGGCAGGTGCGCGGTTAGGCATTTGTTTGTGTCAGAGCCCGATCAAATCCAGAAAACTTCTGAGATCTCAGCTTCTTTCCTGAGCAGCAGCCCATCAGCACCCCTTCTCTCCTCCAAAGCTGTGAGGTGGCTGGGCATGGGGCAGGACGAGGTGCTTCTAAGCTGTGTCCCCTCTTTGGGGAGTGGCCTTCATTCATCCTGGGCACAGGCTCCCCTGGCTTTGGGAGTCTGCTGACTGGCAGTGGAATGAATGGGCTGACCTGGGCACTTGTCCTGCTGTAGAAGCAACAAAATGGGGCAGCCTAGTGTTTTGTCCCAGTAGAGGCAGCCATGGAGGTTTAGAACAGAACTCTGACTGCACTGCTAAGGTGTGAGCTGGAAAAGACAGATGCTGGGAGGCCACACACCCAGGCCTTTTGTTTTAGCAAATTGGGTCTGAATTTTAGCATATGAGCCATTCTGTTTAAACTGTCACTGGAACGAGACTAAGTCTAGGTGGGTCTGCCCTGGCATGGTTTGGAATGTTCAGACCTGCCCAGGAAAAAACTTCAAGACCCAAGTCCTGGTGCAAGTGAGAGTAAGTTTATTAAAGCTTAGATCAGTGAGGCAAGAGGAGGGCCCTTGGAGACAGGATCGGGGGTAAGCCTAGGACAATCTGACACTGCCACTGCTCCCCTGGTGGCAAGCCTTGTTGGAACCCTTAGAGTTTAGAATAAAGAGAGTGAAAATACATGCCTGAGGAAAGGGGCACAGGCGTGTTCAAGGGAGAGTGTGCTGACGTCCTTTGTCCTGAGGGTTTTATCTGTTTTCTATAGGCAGGAATTTTAGGGGAGATCCCAGGGGAAGATCTCAACAGATTATCCATTAGCTTTCCAGGTGTGTCCTTGGGGATGCTGATGCATCAAAATGAACTTGGTCAGTTTCACCTCTTTCTTGGATTAGTCTGGCTATATTTGGTTTTCTGGCTCTGTTTTGTTGTTGTTGTTGTTGTTGTTGTTACTGTTCCCCTGACTAGGGTAATTTAAGTCATTTGCTCTTAGATATCTTTTTTTGGGGAGGAGAGGTGTAAACCCTCTGCTCCTAGGTGTCTGTTTACGGAGATTAGAAGCTCGTGATTTCTTAGCTGGCTACTACTAATTGCTTGGCTCTTTGTTCAGCTATTTGCCTCAGTTTCTTTATTTCACTTGTCAAGGAATTTTCCTAGTTTCTTACTAATCTGCCCACTTGTCTTAGCAATCATACTCCCAAGTGTCTCCAACATGGGGGGCAAACCTTGGGGAGGCCTTCTCAGCCCACCTTGTCTAGGAGTCCAGAAAACAGGGTGAGAAGAGCTGGGACCTATAACTGCAGTAGGTGACTCTGCTAGTGTGGGCATCTGTGTCCAGAGGAAAGAGGTGAGGTGGGCAGTGCCTCGTGTGAGCAGCCCCTCACGGCACTGCTGAGCTTCCTTACTTCTCCCTCCTGCTTCATTACAGCCTGTGCCTGCAGCCGTTTCCTGTCTTCACTTTCATTCTTGAGTGCCTGCCGTTTCCAAAGTGGGGACAAGGGGTAGAAGAACACAGTCTGTGAAAGATGGAAACTGTGGGTTATATTAGACCTCAAGGGGCCTGCTCATCTCAGTAGTAGGTCTGGGGAACAAAGAGGTTGTGAGTGAGTGGTGCTTTCTCCCTTTATCCTAATTTTCAGGAAGGCTTTAGTCTCTGAATGGCAGCTGGCTACCTAGCGGATAGGGTCTAACAGGATGTCTGGCCATAGAGGGCCTTGTGCTGTGTGGGCCTGAACAGTGTGGCCTCACATGGTGGGCTTTACCCCCTCGTGACTGTGCACATGTTTGGACACACATGCATGCACCTGCACACACAGAGTTTGTATTCCCAGGATTGCCTTCTGTCATCACAGGGGGCTTTTTGGTGGTGCTTTGTCCCAAGAGAGTGGATGCAAAGGGCCATATCAGAACTTCCTCCTGAGCTGCCCTCCCTCCCTAGACCAAGGTGCCTTATAAGATGCAGCTCTTCACTGAGCCACAGAGCAGGCATCACTGTGCTTTAGAAACCGTGAGGCACTGACCAGATATTATGTAGAACTGTCATTTCTGGTATCCCCTTCCCTCCTGGGATTGCTCTTCTCCATCCACTGGGCTCCTCCATTCTGCATAGTCACTTCCTGCCCAGGAAGTACCTGTACCTGAAAGTCTTGGATAGACCTAGCAGCTCAGTAAGTGATTCCTGAATAAAAATTATGGCTTGGTGTCCTGGATCATATGGGAAAAGCATTCAAATATGACAACACCTTCCCTCCTATCTTCCTTGCTGGCTTTTTTTGTTCTTAGGATAGCTGTCACTCTGTTCTATCTTGCCTATTACGGTCCCACCCTCAGAGTGTGGGTGGCAGGGTCTTGGTCTCCTTGATTTTTCCCCTGCTTCTGCCTCACCTCTTATGGTACATGTCTCCTGTTAAAATTGTGGTGTCTTTATGCACTCCTATTCTCAGGAATCCCAGAACCTAGGGTACCCCAAGATTTTCGTAAGTCAGGTAGCCAGAGAATTTTACTCCTCTAACTCAAAGTTGTACTCCATTCATGTTCAGCAAAAAGCAGTTACAGAAGTGTGACCTCATCCCTATTCCCTCCAGAATGAAGATGAAACAATCTCGAGGAGGGGGGAATTTGTTAGGACAAGGGTCTCAAGGTCTGGGCAGTTCTAAATTTTATTACTAAATGTTATTCTGACTAAATGTTAAAATGTACAGTATTTTTCAGACCAGCTGTAAACCCAATAACTGTAACCCACTGCAAATCAATGTGTAATTAACTTATAAGTGTATATAAGCAATGAATAAACCTTCCTTCAGGGAGAGAGAGCTTGGATATGAATCCCCTGTCTCCTTTAGTTGCTGTAAGTAAATAAAACTACCTGTGATAACCATGTGTCATGCTTGAATAGAGCACCCCAAACAGCAAAATCCTTGGATTTGGTAACACTAACATCAGAGGACACACAGAGAAATGGACTTGCATTACTGATATTCTTTATATTTAGACTCTGCTGAGAAAGCACTGATTAGAAAATTCAGAGCAACCACTGAACTCTATAGCTCCAATAAGAAGGAAATCAGAAAATAGAGAACATAATTACCATACTTTGTTTAGAGATTGATGAAACAGTATAACAACATAATCCAAAATTAGATGTTTTCCTGCAATTTAATTTACCTAATCCAAAATTATCAGGTTGACTTGCTCATAACAATACTATTTCAGCACAGTACTCAGAAAATGAGTAATTAAATGATGTAACTACATAAACATAAGTTATAAATATGTTTTAAAGTTTCCTGGTTATGATAATTATTTAACAGTGAAACAGAAAACATTTTAATGAAACCTGGGACACTGCATGACTTTCAAATCTCTTAGCTTTCATAAACCAAGCTAGGTTATCTTGCACTTCAGACTATGTTTCTGTTGTGAGTCAGTAAAATGCCAGCATCGACTGTAACAACAGACTCATCATCCGCAGGTATGAACATGTAGGATAACATAGGCAAGTGTGTTTTGGAAGGGGGTGTGTGTAAGTGGTTGACTGCTCCTGATGTACTTCCAGCATCTTGAGAAGTGTGTTGCACATAGTAGGCACTCAGGAAACATACATTGTTGATCAGTTACAGTGCCAACTGTGTTGACATACTGTCTCCCAGAAACTTCTCTTTGTGTTTCATTTTATATTTATCAAAGTTATATATACATAATTCTGAGGCAAATTGTTCTCTAATTTATGAAAAACAGCTTTCCTTTGCCAGTCTTTCCACCCAATTCTTGCTCTCAGGAGGCAACCAATTTCAGCTTTCTTAGCTCTTTGGTTTTTTTAAGTATACTTTTCTTACCCTTATAGTTTACAAAATTATATATATGTGTTTAAATTTATAAAATTATATGTACTTAAATTTATAAAATATATGGGAATGTTATAATTCTTATTATGTTTCCATTCCAACTCTCTGATTGCCTAGTTTTTGTTTAATCTACGGGGTTCCCATCATGGATGATGGGACTTCAGCTCTCACTTAACGCTCCTTGCTCCCACCCTCTACCCCAAATCTTCCCCCTCACATTTACTTTTTTTAAAAATTGAGGTGTAATTAACACATACTATAACATTATATTAGTTTCAGGTATACAATGTAATGATTAGAAGTTTTTACATATATTACAAAGTGATCACCATAATAAATCACCATGCTGTACATTACACCCCAGGACTTGTTCAATTTATAAACTGGAAATTTGTACCCTTTGACCCCCTTCACCCTCTGCCGCTGGCAACCACCAGTCTGTTCTATATTTATGAGCTTAGTGGTTTTCTTTATTCTTTTCAGATTCCACATTAAGTGAGATTATATTTGTCTTTCCCTGTCTGACTTACTTCGCTTAGCATAATGTCCTCAAGGTCCACCCATGTTGTCACAAATGACAAAATTTTTATGAATGAATACTATTGCATTGTATACATACGTCACATTTTCTTTATCCATTCTTCCATTGATGGACACTTAGATTGTTTCCATACCTTGGGTATTGTAAATAATGTTTCAGTGAACATGGGGGTGCACTGTCTTTTCACATTCATTTTTCATGTCTTCCCCAAAATCCTGTGGAGTTTAAAATTTTACAAAATTGATTTTAGAAAACTAGAGAAAGGGATAGAGAGAAACATAAATTTTGTTATTCCACTTATTTCTGCATTCATTGCTTGATTCTTGTATGTGCCCTGACCTTAGATTGAACCCCCGACCTTGGTGTATGGGGACGATGCCCTAACCAATTGAGCTACTTGGCCTGGGCAATCCCATAGAGCTTTATTTAAATTTAGTTTAGACCAGTGTTTATGTTATTATGACTAGGTAATGTTCTCTCTAAAACTGAGCCACTTGCGATATTAGAATCACTTTTCCATTTCTACATGGTATTATATTTCCTCTGGAGTGATGAAATCATCTTTGTTTACTCTGGCTTTCTATGTTCTTATCACTAATTCAGCCTACATTCTGCCTCTCTCTCCTCAGCATTGTAAGGATCACCTCTGAACACATTCAAAACGTTAGTGTTGTCGATTCCATAATCTGCTCCAAATCGGACTGGCTGTTCTCTCAGCAATACATGGGCATTCCTGGTCTCTCCCCCCACAAGGAAATGTTCTCATCCTAGGTATTATTTTTATCTCTTTTCTTTTGGTCTTTTTGCTCCTATTTTATTACACAATGTTTGAAAAAAAATTCAATTATTATATAACATTTCATCATTTAGACATACATTATTTTTCCTAATCATTGTGCTATTTTTTTAGAAGCAGTATTACAGGTTGAAATGAATTAACTTGAAATAGACTATTTTTAGAGCAGTTTGGGATTCACAGCAAAACTGAACAGAAAGTGCAGAGATTTTCCATGTTCCCCACATGTGCGTATCTTCCCCCATTATTGATACCCCCACCAAAGTGATGCATTTCATACAATCAATGAATCTACAGTGACACATGATTATCACCCAAAGTCTCTAGTTTACATTATAGTTCATTTTTGGTGGTGTGCATTCTGTGGGTTTGGATGAATGTGTAGTGACGTTTATCCATCATTACATTATCATGCAGAAAAGTTTCACTATCCTAAAAAAAATCCTCTGTGCTTTACTTATTTATTTATCTTTCCCTTCCTTTAATTCATAGCAACCACTGATTTTTTAAAATGTGTTCATAATTTTGCCTTTTCCAGAATGTCATATAATTGGAATTATATAGTATGGAGCTTTTTTGGATTGACTTCTATCACTTAAAAGAAATATGCATTTCTGGTTCCTTTATGTCTCCTTGTGACTTGATACCTCATTTCTTTTTAGCTCTGAAAAATACTCCATTGTCTGGATGTAACACAGTTTATTTGTTCATTCACCAACTGAGGGAATTCTTGGTTGCTTCCAAGTTTTGGCAATTATGAATAAAGCTGCCAGAATACCCATTTTCAGGTCCTTGTGTGGTTTCAATACACTTTCAATTTATTGGGATAAGTACCAAGGAAAATGTTTGCTGTAGGATTTCCCATTTTCTGGCTGCTATGAATTTCTCCTTCTTGATTTATTTTGTTTTGTACAAAACATCCTCTAGTAGATTACCGAAGAGGGTACACTGAAAGTAAAATCTCCAAGAACTTGCATATCTGAAAATATCTCCCCCTCCATGCTTAATTAATACTTTGCCTGGACATAGACTTCTCTATTAGAAATATTTTTCTCTTAGACTTTTAAAGGCATTCAGTTGACTTAGTTTTCGGTGTTGTTTTTGAAAATTTTACTACTGTTCCGATCTTGATCCTTTCTGTGGAACCTGTGTTCTTTTTTTCTCCCCTAGAAGTCTATGGGCTCTTTTGTTATTTTCGGGGTTCTGAAATTTCACAGTGTGGCCTAATTGCATGCATTTTGCTAGACTTCTTTTTTTTTTTCATTTTTAAGGCATTATTAATTAACTTCTTTTAATTTAGAAACCTGGCATTTCAGTTTTGAGAAAACTTGATTTCCCTGATGACCTGTTCTTCCTTTCTTTTCTCTATTCTTTCTGAGAAATCTGATCATTTACATGTTGGACTTCCTGGTCTTAACTTTCTTATTTTCCCTCTTCTATTTACTAGTTACTTCTCTTTTGGTTTTACTTTTGGGGTAATCCTTTTCAACTTTATATTCTACACATCCATTGATTTCTTAAAATAATACACATATATTTATTGAGATAAAACTGACATAATAAAATTTACCCTTTTAAATTATACAGTTTAGTGGGGTTTTTTTAGTATATTCATAAAGATGTGTAACCATCACTACTTTCTAATTTAGAACATTTTCGTCATCCTAAAAAGAAACACTGTATCCATGAGGAGTCACATCCTCTTTCTTTCTCCTCCCAGCCTTTGGCAAACACTAAGCTCTTGTGTCTCTATGGATTTGCCTATTCTAGACATTTTATATAAATGCAACCATATTAATATGTGGCTTTTTGTATCTGATTGCTTTCACTTAGCATAATGTGTTAAAATTTCATCCAAGTGTAGTGTGTATCAGTACTTTGTTCCTTGTTATTACCAAATAACATTCTATTGTAGACCCCATTTTATTTATTCATCACTTGTTGGACGTTTGGGTTTTCACTTTTTGACTACTATGAATAACACTGTTATGAAAATCTGTGTACAAAATTTTGCGTGGACCTATGTTTTCATTTCTCTTGGGAATTGCTGGGTATTATGGTGACTCTAAGTTTAGCTTTTTGAGGACCTGCTGTCTTGTTTTCTGCAATGGCTGCACCATTTTACATTCTTACCAGTAAGGTATGAATGTCTCAATTTGTCCACATCCTCACCCACACTTGTTACCATCTTATGAGTATAGCCATTGCAGTGGGTGTGCAGTGTTATCGTGGTTTTGATTTGTGGTTTCCCAATGATTAATGAAGTTTATTTATTTATTTATGCCCAAAAAACAACCAGAAGTCATCCCATTTAAAGTTTATTTCATGTGATTCTCAGCACGCAGTGTACTTTCTTGGGGAAAACATTTTTGTCTCAGTTCACATTATATATTATGGTACAAATATAGAACTGTGTTAGAAACAATACTTATAAAAGTCCATGAGATTTTTCACATAGAATAATATCCATCGAAATTGCATTTTTGTACGCACATTTTGGGGGTAGGTAGGCTCTTTGGTTGCCTCTTTACAGGCATACCTTGGAGATATTGTGGGTTTGGTAGTTTTATCACTATTCATATCTACCTTGTACCAGACAGTAAGTATAAGCAGAGGTGATGCGTGACCTGGATGTAGCTCCAGAATTTGTGGGGTTCCCTAGTACAGTATTTTAAAAATCTTAATTAGTGGCCAAGAATTGAAGTGGAGGTTTTCTATAAAAGCACAGATCTGACTTTCCGAGGAAAATCAGAAAGCTGCCAGGCAGGAAAGAAATAACCAGCTGCCCACAGCAGCCTTCAGCTGGCAAGGCCCAGCCACTCCCTACTGCCTCAGTTGCCAGGTGCTATCGTTTTCCTACCCAGTAACTTCCCTCTTGTTTTTTAGCTGGCTCATGTGCACATTTGAGCTTGTAACGCTGATATACAGTGAGAAACAAAACAGATATGGTCCCTGTCCTCAGAGGGCTCAAGGTTGTCCTAAAACAATGGAGAGGGTTTCTCTCCAGGGAGGCCCTTCTCCAGAGAAACCTGTAAAAGCTTGCTGCATTGTGGAAAGAGGTATCCAGTATACCCAGGCTGCTCCCAAGTGTGGTCAACAGACCAGAAGATTACCCAGGACCTCCAGAGAAGTGCAGAATCTACCCCAGACCTACTGCCTTGAAATCTGTTTTAACACGTCTTGAGTGTGCATATTCAAATCGAAGAAATAGCGCTCTATACCTCAGATCCTTGCCTCGGGGTAGCTGAGGCTGTTGACCATGCTGAAGCTGTGGAACGAGGGGCTGAAGGGACTTCTCTGACCTCCGCAGTGCTGGCAGGGAAAGGGCTGTAATGGGAAGATCTTTGGCTGCTGCCATTGCTGGTGCTGTTACTCAGTGGCAGGTGTCTGGTGAGGCTTCTGAGATGGAACTGGCGGGATATGTGCTGCTGGAGGGCAGGGTTGGAGGTTCCCTTAAGTGTCTGTAGGCCTTTTCTCCTGATGAGGTGAGATTCTCCAGAAAAGTTGTCCTCATATTTTTCCCCAAAGGGTCTAAGCTTGAACTTGGGTCTGAGCATTCTGACAGCTGAGTGTGTGTGGTGACGGTGGTGGTGGGGTAATCTCGTCGTCCAGTGTGGAATTTTCAGTCAGTCCCCCTGTTTTCAGTGCCATAATCCCTCCTCTGCCATTCCCAATTTAGACATTTTGATGTATCCTTTCCAAAGATCAAGGCTGGGGCCTCTGTCAGAATGGGTGAGGGTGAGTTGTTCAGCAGTTAGTGGGGGAAGGGATATAGGGGTCTGTTAAAAAAATTTTTTTTGACCCCAAATTACTCTTATTTCTAGGTTTATTTTCCATGCCTGTTATGTTCCGGAGTCTTTGAGAGGCTAATGATATAAGCCAGGTGCTTCTTTCCTTCTCCCGCTAGGGACATGGGAAATGCAGGTGGCTACAAAGATTGGCCCTGGTGACTCCGGGAGGAAACTGGCCCATTTGCATCATGGTGGATCTGCAGGGTATGGCATCATCTGCAGAATTATGGCAACTTTCAAGAGCAGAGCACTCCCCCCAATGCAGAGAATGGGAGAGGAAAATTCATGGCAGCCATCTGTGCGGAAGGCAGTCATGGCTCTGGTCAATATTGGAATCACTGTTCATAGCGGCGGTGCCCTTTGTGACAGCAGCCAGCTGCAGGGAAGCAGAGTGGCAAAGAGATTTGAGAGGGTGCCCAGTCCCGGGCCCCCAAGCACTACTGCCTAAGTGACTATACAGTTCCAGAAATCAAATCAGACCATCAGAAAGATCAGAGGGATCTGAGCCACTGGAATAGAACAAACATTCAGCTCATTCTCAGCACAGTGGTTCCCAAGAGTGCCTGGTGGTAAAGAAAACTTAAGAGTGAGGGGGGTGACAGATGAGGGAGTTTTATTCTATTATTTAGGAGATAGAAAGCTTATTATGTGAGTAACAAGACTCAACTCAAAACCTGCTCAATGGTAGCTCCATGTTACCACCCATATCTCATAGGTGGGTCCAACTTCCTGCCTACCTCACTCACTGGGATACCCTCTCCACCCAGGGTGGGCTCCCCTGGCACACTCCTCCTGGGTGACTCTCTTCCTCTGCCATGCCTAATTGGGTTGAGGTGTGGAGCCTTGACTTTGGATGAACCAACGACAAAGTCAAGAATTACTTCATTCCCTGTTTTGACATGTAATGTGCAAAGTTAGGAGATGCCAGGCAGCCAAAGGGACTGGTAATCAAAGGAAGCGAGTCCACAGAGAGAAAAGAACCTAACAGATGTTCAGAGAGCCACACAGGTAAGACAGGGAGAATTTTCAGGGGTTGGTTCAGTCCCTTTCTGTCATCTAATGTATTCTTGCATTTGAGGTCTGTGAGACAGACACGCTGGCCGTGGAGCCCTCATTTTTGTCTCTCCCATTTTCTTTCTTAGGGGACCCCTCCCAGACCCTTCTAGATTGGGCTGGGTACTCTTCTCTGTGGTCTCACAAAGCAACCGGCATCTGCAGCCACCCTGGGCACCTCTTGAAGGGGCCATATTTAAATTCGTTTTGGTAGTCCTGTTGTGTATCATCAAGCTTGGCAATACCATGAGCTCGGAGTTTTAAAGCAGAGTACTCCACAGAAGGAGAGACCTCAGGCATGTTCCCAGATGAGGATGAAATGCATGCTTTTGACAAGGAGAAGCTCATGGTGCCTTTAACAGAAGACAACTTTAGCCACATTGTGATAGGAGCAGCCAGAGTGCAGCGGATTAGAGGGGTCACGAGGGATGTAAGGAGCAAGAACACAAACCGAGCAAAATTTTCAGGAAATTTGTGGGGGAAGCGAGTGTCATATCTGGGAGAGGCTGGAGGATGAGTGACAGAGATGGACTGGTGGGGGGGGGGTGCCTGGGCCAGCAGCGTCCAGGTGAGCCTGGCCAGGAAAGTGTGGACATCAGGACATGCAGCCCCAGTTCTGACTGCAAAATTTGAAATGATAGATTTCTGGAAATTGAGTCCAGGGGTCAAAGTGCTGGTGTTGAGGCAGAAGGGAATGGCAACCAAGGACTAGACTTCAGACAGATCTCATGGTGGTCAGAAGGGTCAGAATAATGCTCCATAGCATCATATTCTTTTCAAAACATAATTTTTGTATGATCCTGAGCTTTTGATGCAGTATTTAAGTGTGCCATCAAAAGCCTTTAGAGTCTCTGATGGAAACAATGACCAGCATTTGGCACTGCTGAGAAATTCTCAGAAAGTAGGCCAGTAGTGGGTGGAGAGCAGAGGTGATGGGGGAGGTGAGAGTCCGCTCCAGTGTGGGAGGCCTGGGCCCAGCGGCAGTCCTGAGTTAGCGGCAATTGCTTGGAAGCAGCTGATTGGCAGGGCGGCCATTAGAATCTGTGGCAGTTAGAAGAAACAGCCCCACGGCAACTGGAGCTCTAAGAGGGTGCCATAGGCCACTGGCAGGGTGTAGGCATTGGGCAACAGTTGAGCTATCCCTCCTTGTGCTGTAAAATTTCCAAGCCACAAGTTTAGTGTATCAAAGTCCTGAGAACACAAACAACTAGGGGGTCCTGGGAACCCCTTCCATGGTCATAGGCATGGGAGGGTTTGTCCTGCAGGGGCAGAGATGGGGCAGAGGCCTCAGAGGGCAAGTTTTCCTGCTTCTCTCATCTTTCCTCTCATGGGCAGGCTGATCTTCTGCACTTAGAGCACCACTATGCCAGTTGGATAAATGGGTGGACAAGTCATTTTTAGGGAGGTTCTTGGCGTGGGCAGCAGCATCTGTCAGGTATGTTGTACTTGACAAAATTGTTGCTGGCCTGTGTTCCCTAGAAACATGACTGAAATGAGAGAAGAGCAAAGGGAGGGGATCCAAACCCACTCTATTCCAAGTGTCTCAGCCAGCACTGGGCTTTCAGCATTTCTAAGTTTGGGGTTAGCTACTGCCTTTCTTGGTTGTTTTCTTGACTCAGTCTTCTCTTCACAAAGCTGGTGGAATTTAAAAAACAAGAAAATTCTGCCCTGGCATCCCCTCTTAAAGCTCTGTGATATCCTCTTGGACCTACAGGGCCTCCGGGCCATTTTGACCTGGTCCTGCCTCTCTGAAACCCTGTCCCCCTGGAACCCTATCCCCAGCTGTGGTGTGTTAACCTGGGGCCACTGTCCACTGACAGAATCACCTCGTTGTCCTGCCTCAGACTTCAGAGCCTGTTCCCTTGTTCTGGAAACTTTCCCATCTCTCTCTGGGCTTGGTCCTTCTCACCCTTCATCAGGGTCCAAGCAAAACCACTGCCTCCTAAGGGATTTTCCCACCTGGCAGTGCGGCCCTGTGTAACTGTCTCGGCATCCTGTTAATTTGCTCACTGTCCTCATCATGAATTGTGATATTGGCTCAGTATCTGTTTCCCCGGGTGAGGCAGTCAACACACTGGTTTCTCATCCCACACTTAGCGTGCCATGTGTAGTGAGTATCTGAGGAATAAGCATGAAGACTATAGTTTCTCTCCCTCTTTACAACCTACCCTGCATTCTGCCAGGAGGAAGACTCCTCTTACGTTAGTCTCTTGCTTAAAAGCTTTGGTAGCATTTTGATTTTTATAGGCTGTGTCTCAGTCAGGCTTTCAAGGGGTCCAGGTTTTTCTTTACCTCCCTGGCCAGGGCAGGTGGCATCTTCACCGCCCCCACAACAAGCCT